>NDFG01000606.1:161901-184086 GCA_002167245.1 Sporophila hypoxantha | reverse complement strand
CAAACAAACAAACAAAAAACAACCAAAAAAAAAAAAAGGTAAAAAAACCCCACCAAAACACCAGCACATACCCCACCTGAATTTTTTCAAATTTTCAAATTTTCAACCTCAATTTTCAAAATTGCCTATTTTCCTCAATTACTTTAAAGCCAGATTTGAGCAAAATCTCTTTTTTTGTTTAGGGTGAGCAGGAGAAGCATACTAACAACTTCTTCCCAGCTATATTCCATAGGCAAATTTAGATTAATGACCAGCCAGGCTGTCTTCACCCTTTGACCCTCAGTTATTCCCTTTACTCCAGTTCCCAGAAAGTTCAGGAYAGCCTACATAGTAACTGATGATTTTAATCTTTTGTGGTTTTTAATCAAAGAACTAAAACTGTTGCACAGCTTTAAAATTCACACATCTATGCCTATATTATTTCAAAAAACAAAAGTATTCGTTGTTAATTATTACAGTCTTGCCACTATCTGCTGCCCTGATCTCACATYMTCACTGTAGACTTTGAGGTATTTTTAAAATAAAGGAATGTTTTCATACACTCTTTAAATGTTTTCCTGTCTATAGAAATAGCCTGAACTTGACTTCATGACATTTGATGATAGGAGAGAAAAAAKCCCAAAAAATAAACCCARCACATTCTTGTAATGTTGTWAAACACCAGTACCAAATCCCCAAACATCTAGTACAGGGTGAGACCAATGGAGCAAGGTTTCTATAAGTCACCTAGAAGCTTCCCCTTTGCATGGACTTTTTCTCAGTCACTGAAATCAAAGGAACCTACAAATGTCTATTCTGTATTTTCTGTAAGTGATAACATTTCCATGAATAGCACAAACTGACGGGGAAGGTGCCTTCTCTAATTACCCACTGTGAAAGCAGAGAGTCCAAACTGGAATTTATGATCAGCTTAAATAATAATCAGTCTAATGACTAGGTTGGCWACAGACAGAAGCTTGAAGGGAAGAGATGAGTTGCTGCAGGGTTATCAAGGGGGAAGCTGTTGCTTATGAGCCAGGAGCTGTTGAAAAATCTCCTCTGAGAGTTTGAAGAGGCTTGCAGTGGAGGACCACAGAGATCCAGCACCAGCTGAAAGAGTTATAAATAATTTTGTACCAATGCACTTTCCATACACGAGCAGCCAGAGGATGCAGCATCCCCAAAGAGACCAGACAAATTCACCAAGATCACCCCCATAGAAGAGGAGACTGCAAACATTTTTAATGCACTGCAGCAGCATGGAAGATAAGGACTGTAGAATGAAAACTACATTGTGAAGGTGTCACCTTTATGATTTGTACAAATATTAAATTGTGAAGTCTACAAATAGAGCAAAAAGAATGAGTGATTGCTTTCAAATAGATAAACAAGCAGAGGCTTACATGGGGTAAAACCCAGTTGGTTCCTGTTCCATGATGATCCATGGCCATAAGACACACACAGAGCTGTATTCACAACCCTGACAATGCCAGACTCTGATCATGTCCATGGCATGGACAAGCCCTCCCCACCTTTGCTCCAAAACACATTTGCTCTTTGCCTATGACTTCTCGTAAAAGAGAGAGAAGTTTTCTTTGCCATTTCTGGCAGTGGGTTTTACTGTATYCACATATTAAGGTTTCCAGTTAACAAAAGATGGCCAGCTAAGAATCAGTGATGTTTATCTTCAGAAGGCTCCTGATGCAGTAGGGACTGAATTCTGTACATTTCAGGAGCACTGAAAAGGCTGTGGAAGCACTGCTGATCTTTGCATGCATAAACAGCCAGTGTGGAGGGAGCCTGGGGACTGTGTTCAGCAGTGGTCTTCCTCATCACTCACTAAAATGGGCAAGGGATGAGGGAGAAAATAAAGAGGCAGCAGCAGCTCATTTATTTCATTTGTATGGTATGCCTTTTTAATCCTTCTCTGCATTAGCCAGCTAGCAAACCTGACCAGAACCTCTCAAAAACCCAGGTTTGAACCCTGCTCCATTACATCTTACCCACTTTTCACCAGTACACAGTCCACTGAAAAGCCCAGGACTCCTTGTGCTGAAGTCAAACCTCATCCAGCTATTCTCCTCTGACAGCTCCAAACCACAAAGAGRAGTGATGATATATTTAGGCTGTTGTCCAAAAATACCAGAAATGTCTGCTTCTTTTCAATTGCTGTACCTCATGMTATGGTTTGAGCAAGCCCACATCAAGCCACTGCAGAAGCACTTAGCATTCTCCAGCCATGAAACCAGTCCTACTGCAAAAGAACAGGGGGAACCTTCTGTCTGCATGGCAGYACAAATGAGCACAACAGAAACCTTGTCATTTCCACCTCAGAATGGACAWGAGATGAAGACATGGCTGACTCCAGAGCTTCAGGAAGGGTCATTTAAAAACTAGTCCTCTGCCAGGCCTAGGGCAGAGGCAGGATCTGAGCAGAGGGTGGTAGATGAGGGATGAGGGCACAAAAGTTGTCTTTAGAGAGCTGTCACATTCAGATGACTGCTAGGAATTCTCAACAGACATGGCAGAGCCCAGGCAACCATTTTGGCAAGGTCCTTTACTAAGAACACTAAAATAGCACAATTTCCAAATAATTGCAAGCCCTGTGCATTTCCTGAATTCACTTGTGCAACAAGATCYCAACTGAGCAAAGCCCAGCAGCTCCCAGAGCCATCAGTTCCTTGGGAAGAAGGGGCTTAAGGGCAGGTAGCACAGCACAGCTGGAGCTCAGCGAGGGGCTGCAGGAGACATTTATTGCTCCTGACACTGGAACTCACTGTGTCGGTCACAATGTTATCTGGGTCACCGCTGCAAGTTTCTGTGGCAGCCACAGCAGCACTGCTGGCAGGATTTTCCTCAGAGCCTGCAGCCAGGCAGTGCTAGCATCCAGCCCTGATGTGAAAACCGCCAATCACTTGTTTTTAAAATTTTAAAAGTTTAATAGTAATAAAATGGTTATAAAAATAGTCATACAATTAGAGTATTAATAATTTGGACAATTGGAATTAGGACAATATGAGACAATAGAGACAAAGAGTTACAGATGTCAGGTACCTTTTTCTGCGCAGCATGAGCCCAAAAAAGGACCCACGTTAACAGAGAATTAACCCTTAAAAACAACAGCCTGTTGCATATTCATACACCTCATACATGATGCAAAAATTCCATTCAAACACAGGATTCTGTCTGGTCAGTGTCAGCTTCTTCCTCTGAATCCTGACAGCATCTTCAGGGCTGAGCAGGCAGGAAGAAGTTCATTTCTTCTGATAAGAGGGCAATAAATTCTTTTTTCTCTGAAAGATTTAGGTGTCCTGTGGCTGCTATCTCACTGCGAGTCCTTTCTTTAAAAAAAGTATCCTACATAGCATAGGTTCTATTTTAACCTTTTTTATAACCCAAAACTATATTTAACACACTACTTAAGATAATTTATACAGCATTACTTTCTAACACAACACATATAATATTCATTTTAATATTTGCAAAAAGCCAATCATAAAATACGCAGTTTTCACACTGCTCACTGCAAATCTTAGATTATGATATCTAATCCAGAAGAGAGACAGAAATTCCAGAAGAGAGAGGGAAAATTGTCATAGGAAAGAAAAGGGYAAACTGAAACTTCAGTTCCAGAAGAGAAGTGCCAGCGAGCAGTAGCATCGTTAAACTGCATTCTGGCTGTCAGACATCCAGCACGAGCATTGTCTGCAGCCCATCTTTGAGAGCAAACTCACTACGTTTCCTATTCGCTCTCCCTTCCCTGGGTTTGCCCGCAGGCCGCAGCGAGCAGGGCGGTGCGGGGCAGCCGTGCCCGGTGCGGTTTCCATGGCAGTGCCGAGCCCGGGGCTCTGCTCCCCGCACACTGACCGCGCTGCRGGGGCTGCTGCTGCTCCCTGCTGCTGCCGGAGCCCCCAACACACCCCTGCCGTTGTCGTTGTCCTTGCCTTTCCCCGCGTTCCCGCTGATTAGGCTGGCACTTGGTGAAATATGCACYGGCAGGAGAGCTTTCTCCTTTTTAATGCCTTTYTTAAAAGTGATCAGATCGGGTGGGGAGAACCGACGGGTCCGCGCTCACGCCGCCGCTGCTCCCAGGAGTGACTCGGAGGAGGAGGAAGAGCGCAGCTGTGTCCGCTGGTCTGTGGGCAGAGCTGGGGGCTCCATCCTCACAAAAGCACCACAAAATTCCCTCCTCCTCTGTTCAACATTCAACCTCCTCTTTCTACCCGACATAGGTTAGGGTGAGGGGTAAAAAGGGTCTTAGCAGGTACTAGATTCTGTTCCTCATGTCTAGACACCACTTTGATTTGTCCKTTTCATGTTGGCTCATTGTTTTAGGGGTTTTTGGCTAGGTTTGGTGAGGGGTCTCTCCCGTTGCATGCTGGATCCGATGTCATTTGCATGCCGACTCGATGTCCCTTCACCGTCCGGGTGCCATCCTCCAGGGAGCGCCAAGGCGATGCCCGGCTAAGGGGGAATTCTTAACCATCAACACCAGGTAGTTAACGAGAACAGGTGATTGCAATAACAAACAGTTAGAACTCCACCCTGGCAGCAACTGGCCCAACCTGTGAACTCTGCAACCTTTAAAAAAAATGGGCAGTTTTTCTACTCATAACGCTTAGGAACCGARCATACTCGTGCTTACCCAATTGAGAGGGAGCACAGCAGAAGGCAGACTGTCTCCAAAGAAGCCGGCATGACTTGTCACAGACGTATTTTATGAAAAATCCTTTCACTAGGATTTTCTTCTCCTGAGAAGCTGAGAGGCCTCAGGAACAAAATGCAAACATTGGTTATCTGCTGCTGTGGAATGCAACAGGTGCATCTTTGATTGGTCTCATGTGGTTGTTTCTAATTAATGGCCAATCACAGTCAGCTGGCTCAGACTCTCTGGTCAGTCAGATTTTGTTATCATTCATTCCCTTTCTTGCTAGCCTTCTGATGAAATCCTTTCTTCTATTCTTTTAGTATAGTTTTAATATAATATATATCAAAAAATAATGAATCAGCCTTCTGAAACATGGAGTTCAAGATTCTCTACTCTTCCTTGTTCCTGGGACCCCTGTGAACACCATCACAATGACACTAGAAAAACCTCATCTCTCACGGCTTTTGCCAACATTTTTTTTTCTTTCCCATAGGAAAGATTAGGGAATAGGTGTACTCAGAACAGAAAACCCAAATTATCTGATCTGAAATTTATACTTCAGATGTTAGGATTTTTATTTCTTTTCATTTAATTGAGTTAATTACATTTGGGGAGGTTGCTTCAGTGGGAAGGGAAGGGAAGGGAAGGAAGGGAAGGGGAAGGGAAGGGAAAAGGGAAAGGGAAAGGGAAGGGAAAGGAAGGGAAGGGAAGGGAAGGGAAGGGAAGGGAAGGGAAGGAAGGGAAGGGAAGGGAAGGGAAGGGAGAGGAAGAGGAAGAGAAGAGAAGAGAAGAGAAGAGAAGAGAAGAGAAGAGAAGAGAAGAGAAGAGAAGAGAAGAGAAGAGAAGAGGAAGAGAAGAGAAGAGAAAGAGAATGAGAAAGAGAAGAGATAGAGAACGAGAAGAGAAGGAAGCAGAGAAGAGAAGAGACAGAGATAGTAGAAGCGAGAAGAGATTTACAAAAGCCCATACTGTCTGACTTAGAGAAAAGTCCCAGAGTTGCTAATCAGGTGATTACAAATGTACCTGTAAAAACAAGCAACAGCCATCAAAAATTCCCCTGATGACCTTCACCCTCCCTGCTTCCACCAGGAGGAAAAAATTGTTAAGAGTGAAAAACATTCCTTCAAGTACAAAATGCCCAACACTTGGGAAAGGAAATAAACAGGTATTTGCAAAAGTGACCTCCTGCCCTGCTCRGTWGGYTGACATTAAAACAGGAGTAAAGGCTCAGTGTCCAAATCTAMCTGTGATTAACACAGGATTCAGAGACAGAGAGGAGGAATTTAGTTACAAGGAAAATTGGCTGCTCTTTCATCTGAGCCTTTCTTCTGTTCTTCTGTTCTATCTGAAAAATATTTTACCTTAGAAGGGGAAGAAAAAAAAAAGACAAATTTTGTGTCATTCCCTTTTCTTTCCTATGACAAGCTGTCACTTCTAGATATGGAAACCATATCACCATGTTGCTGCAGAGAATAAGTGGGGCACGATTTCTCCTTTCCTTTGATATGAACAAAGATTAAAGTAATAAAAAACTAAGAAGATGAGAGTGAAGGAAAAGCAGAATTTTTCAGCAGAGCTGATGTTATTTTAGTGTGACATTCTATGAAGCAACAGTGGCATCCAGTGGTAAATTTCCATAAGCAAGTTTCATATCCTACTTTCACTAAGTTTTGGCTTACATCAGATTTTTTATTTTTGGAACATGTTCTCAAGGAACCTTCCCCCTCCTCCTCCTCCTTACACCACCAAAACAGCCACCATGCACCCAGTCCTCAATATCAGTAATAGAGACCAAGCTACCAATTTTCTCAAGGGCTGTACATCATATCTGCATAATTTCAGTCAGAAATTCCAATCATTACTCAGAAGCTGCAACATGGATACAAACACATTTTTAAATCATTCTCAGAAAAATAAAGGGCATTTTTTCTACTGGTGCCCACAAGAGTGCAGCAAATATAATTCTGTACCATCRCTTCCTCAGTCCCCCTTCCCATTTTGTTTTTCTGCAAGGCAATATGATCATTCTTTTCTCATTTAGTGACATTAAGATTATTTTCACTTTATGATATCTCCTAAGTAGATGCCCTGGGCAAAAATGAAGGGCTTATAATTATAAGAGTATACTATAGAAGAAAGTCCATTCAGTGAATTTATTATGGTATTTTKAGGCAGAAATCACATTTGCAGTTAAGAAAGCACCTTGTGCTAGCACAAGCTCAGTATCATTGTCAGTTTTAATTTGGTAAGAAGGACAATTGTCTCATCACCAACACAGAGCTGAGAACTAAACTTGTCAGTCTGGCTCTCAGGTCAATCAAAATTTCTGGTCTGATTTTTTTTTCAGTATATGTCTAGAGAGCTTTTAAAAGAATTGGTCTCAACATCACTAAAAATTATGTTTTTCACTTAYATTTKCAAGAGGGTCAAACTAGACTATCTMCTCCCTTTTAARAGCACAATTTCTCTATCTGCAGACCCCAAARTTACCTTCAGAAAGCTATTGACTTATACAATGAGGTTCTCTGAAGGAAAGCCTTAGGTTTTTTTCCCTCTCAACATGATAAAATATAAAATATCTCATGAAGAAACTGAAGCTGGGCCTGCATCCAGTCTTCATATGACAATACAGCAAGAGAGTTAATTGGGTTTTAATTGTTGTGGTTCTACAAGTATGAGAGTGCCTACTCAATCCATCCCAAGAAARGCAGACAGGAAAGGATAATTACTGCCACCCTGCTGAGGAGGAGAGGTAGGTCAGGAAGAAAGTGTTTGACACTGAACTAACTGCATTAAAGTGTATCAGCAGCTCTCTGCCACYGGCCTTCTACTCAAACCTTCTGGATTATCCA
Organism: Sporophila hypoxantha; assembly: GCA_002167245.1. Lineage (NCBI taxonomy): Eukaryota > Metazoa > Chordata > Aves > Passeriformes > Thraupidae > Sporophila > Sporophila hypoxantha. The sequence continues at coordinate 176,607 of NDFG01000606.1, read as the reverse complement.
AACCCCTGCCACCAGAAACAGAGCAGAGCAATCCATTCTTTGGAGTAAACAATTTATTTTCTTCATCGTGGTACCAAAATACCTGAGTTCATGAATATTATTCATTTGTGACACTACAGGTTACTCACACCTGCAGCTGTTAAATGCCTGATGTGGCTGACCAGGAAACCAGCCACCTGAGAGGGGCTTACCCCATTGCAGTCTAGCACTGAAATGCTGCTGGATTTGTGGGTTTAGGTATTTGTACCTTCTTTCCCTCCTTGAACTGGCCAGTTCCCAAAGCATTCTTTTTGTGGGAGCAGGCAAAAACTTGCAGATGGAGTCTGCCCCCAAAGCAGGAAAAGGATTCAYAACTCTTATAATATATTGTTCTAGCAAGTGAGATATTAACATTAAAAATAGAAGAAAAATGCATAAAGAACAAAAGAAGCTCAAGATTTATGGCCTCCTGATGAAGGGGGAAATCCCATATGATTGGAGCAGGCAGTTATGCARGGGAGATGAGCCTGAACTACAAAGCAGAACCACCACTGAACTTGTGCTATGCTTGGGATAAAGCAGTCTTTCAGTAGCAAAGTTGTAACACAGAAAAATCTCAAGACTGACATGAAATGATCAATATCCTATGGAATGAAACCTCAGAAGAATCAGGTATTTTAAAGCAGAACTGAAAAATGAATCTTCTTTTTTTTCTCACAGGCCTTTGAGCTGAGCTAGGAAGTTCCTGAACATCCTTAATACACAGAGCTCCCAGTGAATTGCAGACTGTTTTTTCCACAACATACTTTAGAAATAAACACAATAAAGCAAGATCTCTGCAGCTCTGAGCCCACCCAGATTTTATGCAAGTTCTAACTGTAGCAATGTGACACCAAGCAAAAGGTAGCTCCAGTTCCCCCTGTCCTTTCTCCTGTAGAGTTCCTCCCTGCTGCAACAGGAGGCAATTCCCACTCTGCAGAGGAGCCTGCCCACCACCACCAGCTCCAAGGGAGCAGAAGAGCAGAACCCAAACTGGGTTTGMGTTACTGGGGCTCCAGTGCTGGGCTTCAGCTGCACCCCCAAGCCAGGGTCAGACCAGGACCTCCCAGAACAGCAGCATCCAATGATCCTGATAATCTAGGGTTGCACCTGGAAGCAGTATTACAGAAGACTCAATAAAGAACTCAAGTCAAAAACCTGCTAGGATCATCATAGTCACTTAGATGACATTTTTCTGAAAAGATACTTGGATACCCAAAGGTAGCTAAACCTGTACCATATAAATTTAMTTTCAATGTAGATTAAGAATTTGGGGGAGGAACTTAACAAAATAAGCTTTCTTTGGTACCTTAGAAGAGATCACTATTCYTTAAGAACATACTCATGTTGCCATGTATTCTGGTTTGGACAGAAAGAATTATGAGATCACAAAATATGTCACTCATCWGAATTTCATCTCCAGCAGTGGTTTCAAACATCAGATAATGCATTTCTGTGCCAAATACTCCCGTTTATCACTAATGGATCTCTTGCTCCTGATACTGTCTTTCCACCAGATGTCACACTTCCCCTTCACCTGGTAACTCCAAACCTCTCAATATAACCCCYTACACAGATGCATTTGTTCTTTTGCTGACCATTTCCTCACTCTATCCTTAATTAAATTCTATTGGTTTGCAGTGGCAACACTGCATCAAACACCAAACCATATAACTTGTGCAGCTAAGTTCAAGGSCTCATCCATGTACTGGTGCTCCTGCTCTCATAAACAGTAAAAAATCTGCACTGTTCTGTTATGCTCCAAACCCCACACATTTGTATAAATCAACTGGCTATTTAAAATGACAAAAATGACATTCCTTTCCTAATGCCCATTTTTAAACAGTATCATTCTTCAGGGTCTCATTTTTCAGGCCTCTCAACACTCTTAGGTTAACCAGAGGAAAAAAATCCATTCACATCGACCAAATGTACAAAACAGAAGCATTCTTTTCAAACCCAAATGCCTAAGTGCCAGCACTAAATAAGTGTTTTATGATACAATTTAACACATGAAAAAATGGGAGGTTCAAATCAGTAATATTTTAAGCATAAGAGCAAAGTTTGTTCCAGTCCTGCTACCTTRTGAGATGGTTTGTTTTACTTTACTGTTTRRAACAGCTGTGTCAGAAGTAYCCCATTAGCATTAGCTGTCTTTGAGTCTGCAGCCATCCTCCTGTTTTGATAAATGCAGTGTTAATGTATTATTCTAGAAAATAATCCATGGAAAGCTACAATTTTGAAGAGAGCATTACCTCAGCCTCAGAGTATGCTATCACATGCAATGCCATGGTTTAGTTTATGGATTTATACAATTCCTTCCCTGTCCTTTGACAATGACCTATTTTTAGACACACATCACACTGAGTCAGTATGGCACTTGATAGAATACCATCCTGAAGATTCAAGTCTGTCATAAATAAATATGTAAGACAAACTGGTACATACAAGTTGCCTCTGAGACCTGCTTTCAAGTCCATTCCAGAATGCAGCGAGTGAAAATCATTTCAAATGAATGTCTGCTGGTCTCTGCCATGTTTCTTCTCTGAGAATTGCACATCACAACGTAGTCAAGCATTTCCAAACAGACAGCTCTAAGAAGGGACAGAGGAAGGCAGAAAGGAAACCTTCCACTAACCAGGTGCAACCCTTTCCCAGCTCTTTCCCTTGCTGCCTCTTAGTGGGGAAGGTCTCTGTTGAGACTCAGCTGATACATCTATTCTGCAGAAAGAAAAATTACTTTATTAGAAAAACAAATAAACAATAGCAAGACAACTTGCAATAAGTATTATTCTGAGGAGACAGCAGTTGGGTTTTGGGGGTTTTGTTGTTGATATTTTTGTTGGTTTTTGACTCCACCTAGGAAATATTGCCTAGCAACAATGGGAGAACCCTTCTAACAAAATGAATCATGCAGGTATTGGCTGTTTATTCCCATGAAGGGCTGTGTTTCCACCCTGTCAAATGACATCAAGGCCATGTTGCCAGAGGCATTGGGAGTTTTGACCTCTAAAAGGCAATTTTCTCACTGTCTGCTCAGAATTGTAACATTTTTCATATTGAAGGCTTTTATATCATATCTTGTAGGTTTCATATCTATAAATAACATACTAAAATTCTCCAACACAACAAAGCACAGCTATTATCTTTACCTATTAACACTGTAAACATTAAATATCACAAAGTTAACACTCTATTACCATAACTATCAGGCATCAACACAAAAAAAAAAAAGGAAACAAACCACATTAAATTGCATGACCAAGTTTAATGGAAATTAACAGAGACCAGAACTTGGTTCCTAAACATTCTGAATTTCAGAAAGAAAGTCTCTACTAGATCACCAGATACCCATGCAAGATTAACTTTGAGTTTCCTTGCCCAAGTAAGTCCTCCCTTAATTTCTTAATGGAGCTATTAAAAACAAGAGTTTTAAGCTACAGGCTGGATTAACAGCATGTAAACAGAAAAGCTAAGACCTATTATTTGCATAGAATGCAGAAGTATAAATCTCACCAACAAATGGGCATGTACAGTGTGTGTGTGTCGCCTCCCAAATTAATTCTTATTAAAGGCTTCCTATATTTTAATTGCAGCAGCTCTACTAAAAGCAGAGTGAGCCAGTGAGCTTTGGTCCTGAAATTACTGCTTTCACTGTTGCTCTGCAAAGGATGAAATGCAGCTTGTGACAACTGAATTTATCCAACTAACATAGTTAACTACAGCCTTGTACACCAATATTATGTTTTTCAAGTAAGGAGACAATGAGAAGTCCCAGAATACTACAAGGCTGTTCTGCTAACTGCACTGTTCAATACCATCAGAGGGTTTGTTTGCTTGCTTTTGCCCACATTAAAAGAGTCATCAAATCTTTAAGAGAGTCAGCATCTGCAAGTCATGGAAAGGCAAGCAGGTTGTCCCTGAGAACATCAACATCTTCACAAAATTATTCTGTCTTGAGGGTGATGGTTAATCAAGAACTCAGCAGGAGCCAGCAGTGKGTGCTCACAGCCCAGAAAGCCAAGGGAATCCTGAGCWGCATGGCCAGAAGGTCAAAGGAGGTGATTCTGCCCCACTACTCTGCTCTGGTGACACCCACTGGCAGTGCTGCACCCAGTGCTGGTGTCCCAGCACAAGGACATGGAAGTGCTGCAGCAAGTCCAGAGGGCTGGGGCCTGRCCCTGTGAGGACAAGCTGAGAAAGCTGGGGCTGTTCAGTCCAGACAAGAGAAGGTTCTTCTGTGTGGAGACCTCACAGTGCTTCCAGGTCTGAAGGGGCTGCAGGAAGGACATTCTGTCAGGAGCTGCAGTGGGAGGACAGGATGGTTACAGACAGACTGGAAATTAGGAAGAACTTTTTCACTGAGAGGCTGYTGAGACACTGGAACAGGCTGCAGATTCCTCATCCCTGGAAGTGCCCAAGGCCAGGCTGTACAAGGCCTTGAGCAAGCTGGTCTAGGGGAAGGTTCCTGCCCATGGCAAGGGGTTGGGACCAGGTGARGCTTAAGGTCCCTTCCAATCCCCTAACATGGTGTCATTCTGTCCAGCTTTTTCACAAAACAATTCAATACAGAAATCAAAGCTCTACATAACAAAACAAGTACTTCTGGTGCATTCTTCAGACTGAAGGTTTTAGACTACACAAGTTGATGGTCAAGAAATTAAATTCCTYGGACTTCAACTTCCARAGTCACAGGCAATCTGCAAAACAATGAGGTGTGCAATGAAATATAAGCATTCTCAGTGGGCTGGGGTTTATAAGCAATCAGTAACAGTTCCCAAAATAATAGAAAGTAATATTCAATTATTAAGTAATAATTTTCCTCAAAAATGCTCAAGAAAGATCATGCTTTACTTCCAAAGAAGCTACATATTGGCAACCTTTCCCAGGTATCTGTACTCTGGACCAGATATTTTGGCTATGTTCTTCAACAACATGATTTTTTTTTTTAATCTATTGAAGAATAAAGGCTCAAGACAAATAATTGGTTGACTTTTTCTATATAAATGGAAAATATTAAAGTGCTTATTCTCCTATTTGATTAATTTGCTTGCAACATTTTCTTAGAACTGACTCCTATACTTTCTAGACTAGAAATACACTATAGCTCTTAATCAAGCACCTTACTATTGTGTTATCTTCTGTAGGCCACAAAGAAACAGTAACACAATTTCTGTTTTAACCACTRGACTTAAACACCTATTTCTGGCAAGGCAAGTGTCAGCAGTGTTGGCACCCTACTCCTTGGAGAGAAAAAAAAAAATAAAAAAAAATCCCCAAGAGTTGAGACAAGCTTACCATGCTTTGCAATGCAGTGTGAAACTCCAGAGCTAATGTGTAGCACTATGGCTAGATTTATTCACCCATACTGAATCCAGCTTCTGTATCATCTTCTTTCAATTTGGCTTGTTGAGAGAAACATTGTTATCAGTCTCAAAAATAAATTAACTCCAAAATAAACAGGCTTCTATATAGAAATCAGGTATTTTTCATTGTTTTTGCTTGAACTTCCCTACTATAAGCAAATCACACACATCCTCACCACGTGTTTAAGTGTATGGCTGATACATAAAAGTATATAGCCAAAGAGAACATGTATTAGACACTTCCACATATACTTGAAAAAAAACCCCAGGGGTGGGGAGGGGGAAGCTTATTATAAAATAAAACCAGAATCTAACACATGTCACCTTATAATTACTCCTGAGGACTCGTGATGTAAACAGCACAAATGTACCTAGAGGTGTAAGTGTGCTGCAAACTGCAGCCSTGGAAGCAAGGGCCCGTGAAGAGCAGGCAGCCCGGGTCCGAGCCGGGCAGCACAACCCCAGGGACGGGCGGAGCCGCCCCGCTCCCGGCACGGGGAAAGCGGGGCCGGTGCCATCCCAGCGAGCAGGGCTCGCTCCCATCCCCGACTCCCGAAACCAGCGAGCAGGGCCGCTCCCATCCCAGCTCCCCATCCCAGCGAGCAGGGCCGTCCCATCCACTCCCCATCCAGCGAGCAGCGGCGGTCCCATCCCATCTCCGAACCCAGCGAGCAGGGCCGGTTGTCCCATCCCATCTCCGAATCCCAGCGAGCAGGGCCCCCGGTCCCATATCTCCGAACCCAGCGCAGGGCCGGTCCCATCCATCTCGAATCCCAGCGAGCAGGGCCGTCCCATCCAGCTCCGAACACCAGCGAGCAGGGCCGGTCCCATCCCAGCTCCCGAACCCAGCGAGCAGGGTAGCGTGGTCCATCCCAGCTGCCCATCCCAGCGAGCAGGGCCGGTCCCATCCGAGCTCCCGAACCCAGCGAGCATGGGCCTGGCTCTCCCCATCCGAGCTCCCGAACCCAGCGAGCAGGGCGCGTCCCATCCCAGCTGCGCATCCCGAGCGAAGCGCGGCTGACAGCACAGCGAGCCCGTTGAAACCCGCGCAGGAGGCAGCAGAGAAAAGAGCTCTGCGGGAAATTAGCGAAACTACCGCTGTAACTGCATAAATATTGGGTGTTTCTTCTGTGGTACAGCCGCAAGAGCCGAGTTAAGTACAACACAGGACCTAGGCAGATTTATAAGTAATTTTTAATTAACTGAACRCTAGAATATACCTTTGTTGCGACAATACTCCAGAGAGCCCGGTAACACAGATTAGGCTACCACACAGGCATTAATTAGAAACAACACCGCTCCCGGAGGGCCGCGGCCCCGGCAGATCCCACGGCCCGTGCCTCTCCCGCCGGGAGCTGCGGGGAGCCGGGGTGGCCCTGCGGCCCGGGCACCCGGCCGGGGGTGGGCACAGGCCCGCTGGCCCCTCTCTGCTGCCACAGGAGCGATGGGCCCCGCAAGGATCCACCCAGAGGGTCCCGCTCAGCCCCCGGGGCTGCTCGGCAGAGCCGCCCCCACAGGGACCCCGCAGCGCCGGGCGCATCCCTCAGCCCGGGGCGCCGCTTCCCTCCACCCCCTCAGCCCCCGGGCAGCCGCTCGTCTCCACGGCAACGGCGGGAGCGGGACGGGGCCGGCCGCGGGGCTGGGGCGGGAGCAGGGCGGGAGCGGGGCTGGGGCGAGGCTCGGGGGGAAGCAGGGCTCAGGCGAGGCTGGGGCTCCGGCGGGGGCTGAGGTGAAGCTTAGGCGGGAGCGGGGCTCAGGCTGAGGCGGGAGAAGGAGCGGGAGCGGGGCTCAGGCGAGCCTCAGGCGGGGCTCATGCTGAGGCGGGAAGGGGGCTCAGGCGAGGGTCAGGCTGAGGCGGCTGCGGAGCTCAGGCCAGGCTCGGGGGGCAGCGGGGTTCAGGCGAGGCTCGGGGGGCAGCGGGGCTCAGGCGAGGCTGAAGCGGCAGAGGGGCTCAGGCCAGGCTGAAGCGGCAGCGGGGCTCAGGCCAGGCTCGGGGGGCAGCGGGCACTCGGCAGCTGCCCCGGGCCCTAGCGCGGCTCCCGCACCCGGCCGGGCCCCGCGGGCTCTCCCCGCGGCCGCCCTGAGGGCAGAACGGCGACATGGGGACGGCCGGCCCCCACTCGCCCCCCGCCAGCCCCGACCTCGGCCACACAAACGGGGACCACAGCTTCTGTCCTGCATTATTCATGCTCTCACCAGTGGATATTCACGCTCTCACCCACCGAAATATATATATCTGTATGTTCATTTAAAACTATTTTTCAGATTGCTTCAAAATTCAAATTCATTAAGATTAATTAAAAATTAAATCAAAAATAAAAAGCTCCAAAAGTGATTTTTTTTATTTCACTTACATCTTTAATGTAGAAGTAACTCCAGTGGGGTTGATATTTTTAGTTTCATGCAGCATAACAGGAGAGATGGGGACTTGCTATTCTACTGTGGCAGAGCTGCCGAGCAGGGAACAATCGGATGGGGGCTTCATCTGGGGAAACAACAGGCAAAGCTCTAGGGGTGAAGAGGGGACACAGGAGGAAGACTGTGGCAGAGATGTTCTCCAAGAGTGGCCTCCTTTCCKTTCCCCTAAGCCATTCCAGTTTCCTACCAGCTCCACCACACSTGAAGAGAAAAAGGAAGAGGAAAGGAGTTTTCCCTGCCTCTGCCATCACTGACCCCAGGAAAGCCACGGCCACAGTCACCCATTCCCCAGATGCAAGAAAGAAGAWCCTTAATCCTCTTGGAAGAGCTGCCCTTTTCACAGGCAAAACGTGTGCCCTCCCATCCCTGCCATTCTGGGAATATGAATGTAGATGCTCATGAAAAGCAAGTAAATACCTGGTCCACAGGGGGAAYAGTCTGCGTTTGAATTTCAGGCTCGTGACTGAAGAGAGAAACTCTAAAAAGCACCAGATGAGAAGGAACATGGGATCCTGCACAGACCCAAGTGTAATTTTTACTCACATCRTTTATCATTTAATCAGAGCTGATGACACGACTCTTGTAAGCAATTGTGTGGTCCATGTTGATGCRCAGATGAGAAATGGGCTCCAGTGTGTTGGATACACAAAAGTATCAGTGCTCCAAAAATTACCAGTGTCATCTGAAATAAGAGGCAAGAATTGAACAGCAAAGCAGCAAGGGGAGGAAACTGGAGGGTCCTGGTGACGCAGATGAGATTGCTTGTCCTCCTTGGACACCTTCATGGTCCTGTTGAATGAAGATCATTTCCACCTGTTCAGTTCATTTACCCTTTTTCTATTAAAWCACCAGTTCCTCGGAGGAAAGGCAGCTCCTAGCCAGGAGGTTCCTTGGTTATGTCATAACTCAAGAATTTCTTGTGAGGAACAGGAGGTGGTCTGGAAAACTAACTCCAGGATGAGGTTTTACACAGAGAGACACTCCTGAGCAAGCAGCAGAGCAGCCAAGGCTGATCTCCTCTGTTAGACTTAACACAGTGRAGTCAGAAATGAGGGATTAAAGTGAAACTGTTTCATGCAAGGACTTTTCAAATGCCTTGATTCACCAAAGAATAGCACATCTGAAAATACACGTGCACCTTTTTCCCAAGAGGATGTCRTGACAACAGAAAGCTTAACTGAATAGCATTCACACAAATACTAAATGTGCACAACGACCCTCTGCAGAAAGCAGGCTTAGCATAATGCTCCAAAAATTAACAAGACAGAGCCATGTAATTGCTGCTACAAACCACTTCAAGAAGGATACTATGCTGGGGCTAGTAGTATCTAATAATTTTTATTGCAAATTGTATTGAATTCATCTGTTTACAGATTTCTTCTACAAGTTCTACATCTCAGAGGCTAATTGCAAACTAAAAGTTGGATATAAAAATACAAATTATTTCCTTCAATAACCGTTCAAAGMGAAGACTGGCAAAATCTGTGACATTGTAATAAAACACTTGAACTAAAGTTTAAACAAGGCTTTAASAAAGACTTTTATTATTCTCTTCTCTGTGCACCATTCAACATGCACTTCAAGACGAGAAATATGCCTCATATTTCAGGAGTTTATTCCAACAAGCATTCTGTTATTTTTTTTTTCTGAGAAGAAATCCATGACAGATTGTGGAATAATACAATGTTTACAAAGTCAAGACTGCAAATCCATGGAAAATGGACATACATATGCATTCTCAAAGACACAGGTTAGAACAGATAAGTATAATTTCTACTACTTGGCAATGCTGTTTCTGTATCAGTTGCTTTAGGGATGCTTGTTTTATTAACTTTACATACTTGCATGACATCTGCTGTGACACCACGAATATAAAATATCCTACAGAGTCGAATATAAAATATCCTACAGAGTCAGGATGCTGAAATTTTACTCTCACAGAATACCTGGCTCTGCTTTTCCAGCCAATCCCACTGTTAAAGCAAAGAAGGATATCCCTCAGTGTCTGTCTGAGAGGATGCCAGACAGGGGAAATGGCAAGCTCTGCCTAGCTGCYGATCTGAAATCAGTGAAGCAAAGGAGGAGAGGCCATCAGGGAGACTGCAAGGTCCCTGATTCTCAGCCCCAGTGTAAATGAGAGCCCAGCTGGCAGCGGTACTCGGGAGACCATACGCTAGCCGAGGATGGCTGGAGCACAGCATGTTTCAGCCATATGTCTGACATACTGCCTCCCTTCCAAGGGTCTCTGGCATAGCAGGGTTTGGATGGGCTCTGGCTCAGCTGGCCAGGTTCAGAGCTCTCCTCTCCTTTGTGCTGAGACAATGGCAGCGCGGCTGCAGCGCGGCTCAGCCCTGTGGCAGGGCCACGTTCTGCGCTGGAAACGCTCCAGCTGAGCCCGCCTGCGTCACAGGTGGGCAGGGAGAACCACCGGGCTTAGCACGCAGAAATCATCGGCCACAACACCCTCACTGCTCCCTTTTCATGCTGTTAGCAGGAACGAGTTGTGTTCTGRATTGGGTCTCACTCCGCAAGTTGACCGCAGTCCCACAAATTCCGATTCACTSATCATTTTATCCAACAGATGAACATCAGTACCTCAAAATATTCTTTTKGTTTTCTCCTTTCAATTCTGCTATTGTTTCTATTATTTAGATATTTTCCAAAATAAAAGTGTGCTTAATTCCATCTCTGTGTGCTGTTAAATTCAGGTTCTGGAAGAATTTGTTCCATTTTCTTTATGTTCCATTTTCATGTCATTGTCGTGATACTTTACTGAGCTGCTGCTCTCTCAGGTTCTGTCCCTGCCATGCATGATCCAAACCCCTTTGCTCTGGTATTTGCCAAAGAAAAATCACGCTGAAATGCTGCTACATAAATAAGCAATGCACCTATGATTCTAGAGGTGCCTGTGCCCAAAGATCCTAAAAAGTGTAAATTGTTTGTTACAAAAGGGCCATCTCTATTCTTCATTCTCTATATTCTATTAAGTGATTTTTTTGCAGTTTAACATATTCCAGACCTTTGCTGGCAGAAGCAGTGCATATAACCTCCCTCAGAAGTGTATTCAGTGGGGAGCTGCCTGGCTACACAGGATTTATACATCATTCAGCTAAGTCAGCGATCCATATGCAAAAATCAAGRGTTCAGGGACACCATGTGGATTTGTGGCATTCTTCAGAGTACATTGTGTCTCTAATAAACCAATGAATGGATTAAACTAAGCCATAAAAATGTTTTCTCCTCTCTGTGACATATACAATATGGATAAGCTTTATTTAATAAATAGCTAAAAGCTAACACCACACATGTTACTTAAACAGGTTAAAAACACTCCTCAGTTTTATAACCTGTTTAGGAAGGGGAGGCAGAYCKCTTAACAAAATGTGTGAAACTTGAAACACCATGCTGAACATTAACACGGGACATCTTGATTATGTAAATTTCATTTTGGAAGTGATCTTTGGCTTATAACATTTGGAAGCAGAAGAGACAAACAYACCTTTCCTATACTGTATTTCCTGACAAGCTATTTCATCTTGGCATTCCAGGAGGGATTATTTCTTTGTATCATGCTGCTGTCACGAGTTAGGCACTGGATAATGGATAGTTTTAAAAACAGTCCATCTGTATTTAGTCAATAAAGTAATGGTTTGTAAACTTACTCAGCAGCAAGCTSTTTCTTGAAAAGAATAGAAGAGCATTCAAGAGAAAAGACTGACAAGACTTGGTTATTTCCTAATGATCAGATTTTGTTCTTTGCGTGGTCATGCTTACTGCTCTCAGGAAACCTCTCATCTGTCTACAAATGACAAACAATTATTTGACTTAATTAGCAAACCCTGGGCCAAGTTCCTGTTCCAGAATGGCTGGCACTGCAACTGGCTTGAAAACTTGCTTCAAKTGGGAGGTGTCCTTTCTWTTTATTATTCCTCATGTGTCAGCTGACTGCAGCAAGTACTACGATTTCACGATGCTTAATATTTTCAGGTTCCTCAKAAGAACAAACCTTTTTGGAGGCTCAACACATCTGTAACATCAGCTTTCCACAGCTTCTGCTTGTCCCTCATTTCCAGTGACAGGAGCAGTCACAGCACCCACGGTCACCAACCTGTGTGTTCAGATGTGTTTGTCCCTGGTGCCTCCATGGCCCAGGAGACAGAGCCAAACCCAGCTGTGAAAACCCACCAAAAGCACCAGTCATGGAGCCTTTGACTGAGCTTTGACTGAGCATGCACCTGGTGTCCAGCAACCACTTTTGAAATCCCAATTATTTACTCAAATCTTCTCTTCCAAGATAAAAGTRCATCTAAGCTACAGTGGTGTCTTAACTGTGACTGGGAGGAGTATTAATCTACATATAGACATTGATTCCTTTSTTTTAAAGGAACAGCCCCTTAATTCTCATTTATCTGCTTTAAACATTTAATGAAATGATCATTTTTCTCCCTTACTTRCTGCTTTATCTTCAAATGGCTGGTAGAACATGGTGAGTTTCAGCYAGGACCAGGCACTCCGCAGTTTTCTCCCTGCACTCATTGTAGTTGGTAGAAATGTTTGTATCATCACCAGAATACCTCAAGTTATGTAACATAAGTGCTGAAGTGAGGTTTAAACCTCAGGGTAAAACCCACAAAGTAAGGAAAAGAGCAAGGACTAAGAGAGGATGAGGMCTACTACCACAAAGCCATACAGGGCCCTCAAGAACAAGACCAACTGGAGTTATCCTGCTCTAATTCAGAGAGCATGGTGCAGAAGAGGTTGATGGTGTTTGTCAATTTGTGATACTTTCTTTCACACATCTCAAAATATATTTGGATAATCTTTTTGATAGGAAACTTATATTCCTTCAAATCAGCATGTTTTCACAATCTAGTAATATTCTGTCCTGTAACATACACACAATTTATTATTTTTTGGGGGGGAAAGAAAAAAGAAAATGAACTGGAGTTCCTTATGGGCTTCTCTTTCACACTGTCTTAGGTGTAAATTTTACCCATTTATTTTAAAAAATGAAAGTAAACTATCGAATAATTAGGTGTAAAAACAGATTACAGAATAGTTCTGTCYAATTCCATTTTTAAGCATCTGCAGAGAATACAAAGAACTGTTGGTAAGAAAAAAAAATRCAAAGTATGTATTTGAAAGTACTTWGGATTGTAATAAACACATGCTGGGCATTTGGTTAAGAACTTTTAAGCTCCTATGATAAATTACAACTTATAATTTTTAATTCTAATATCTTGCAACRGAGCTCAGYAATCTTCTGCCACAAATTTTGTATTGCTTTYTATGGAGGATAATAGAATTGTTGAGAAAATAAATTATATTTAGTTCTAACAGCATTTCTTCTTTTTTGTTCACTACACACTATTTAATATTTTCCTTTGTACACTTCTTGATAGTTGAGCTTTAAGTGAAACTCTGCAAAACAACATTAGGATTSAAAATACAGTGGAAGATTTTATTTTCAGGGTCACCAGTAGCATAGCGAGATTTCTCTCTTAAACAATGACACTTAGTATCTCTGTAGTTCTATGAATACTTTTGAAGTGTCATATTAAAACCAATCTCTTGGCCTTCAGGCAAAGAGAAGCAATTAGTCTTGGAGTTGTGAATAAATAAAAATCCATTTATATACCCGTCCTTGACACGTACCTTGCAAATCTTAGAAACTTCATCTAGTGGGAAAAGAAATGTTAAATCATGAACACCAATACTAATCATACCACAATGTTGCTTCCTAAAACTGTTTAGTTTATATCAATCTTTTAAGTATTGATTCATATGTATATATTCTTACATATTGAAAAAAAACAACAGAAAGGCACTCACACACTTGAGCGAGAAGAAAGAAACGAGAGCGTGCATATAGAGCTGTACCTTTATTACCTTCAACATTAATAGAGGCAAGAAAAAACACAAAGCTCCCAAGTCCATTGTCCTTTTCTCAGACACAGTAAAAACAATCCCGCACAAGTTCCGTACCACACGCAGGCTTTTTCATCCCAAGTGCTACTGTGTCTGCTTTGATCTACAAGCAAACAAACAAACGGAATCTTTATTATCCGTGCATCCCATTTCCATGCAGCACAATTAAACAGTGCCTGTCACAGATGTGTTGGGATGAGTCAGATCACAATTTTTACTTTTCATACAACTGCGGTATTTTTAGGTCTTCTCTTTCCTCTTTAGCGTGCCTCAGTGCAGAAGTATCCTATTTTTATGCAGCTCTGATTGCCGTTCGAGAGTCTCATATTTATTTTTCACTTAGCAGRCAGTCATTCYCGAAGGAAGTAAAAATTATAACGCKAAGTCATTSCAAATAGTCGGCCCGCACCCCTGCGGAAAGGCCGGGTGAAACTCGGGCTGCGCGCAGGTCACCGGCTCAGCGGAGCTGCTCCTCCTCGCATCCACTTGTTGACCAGAGGGCTGAGGGAATGAGAGCGCTCGGGCTGCAGCCCCGTGCCGCCATCAGGTGAGGCAGCTGCTGGGGACACGCCGGTGCTCGGAGGGTGTTTCAGAGCAAKACCTACCCCTCTGTGCCCCGCTCACAGCGTCCCAGCCTGGAGGGCACAGGGGGGACACTGACCCCCACACAGGATCACACCTGGGCTGATGGGATGGTCAGGGAAAACAAATTTTAGTCTGTTCTGGATGCAAATCTCTCTGCTGACCTAGTTCTCATTCTCCTTTTCATTTCAGAAGCTCAGCTAAAAATCCATAAATTAAGGAAATTAACTGATGGAGCCTCCGGCATCTTTGTAAGCTATTTAAATCTTTAAATTTACAACATCTTCTGCATATATCAAGTAATTGAACTAACTGCAGGGATGTAACTTTAATGAGAAAATTTCCCTCTTCTCCTGTAGTTTGTACTCTAGAAGGGGAAAAAAAAAAAAAAAAA
>NDFG01000606.1:66373-159556 GCA_002167245.1 Sporophila hypoxantha | reverse complement strand
TTTTTTTTTTTTTTTTTTTTTTGGTTGAATTTTTCCTTCGGGCATGCAGCGTGTTCAAAAGAAAAAGGCAGAAGTTGAGTGACCGGGTGCGTTGCTCGCTGGTGATTTCCCTGACCATCAGTAGGGAAAAGCATTTGGGTGACGTGAAACTTGCACTAAATAGACTGGAGTCTGCCAGAGAGAGGCGGGTTACGGGGGGGGAGAGGGGGAGGAAGGAGAAAGCCTTTCCCTTTTTTTTTTTCCCCTTTTTTTTCTTCCCCTTTTTTTTCTTCTTTTTTTGGCGGGGGGGAGGAAGCAGAGCTCCAGAGGGAGTTCCCCCTTTGCCCCCCCCCCCGCGCCCCAAAAGTTTTGGGCACGATCTCCTCCGTGTCTCGGTGCAGCGCTCAGTAAAGCAGCGCGGAGGTGTGTGCAAATGTTTATGGACTTTTAATTTTGGAGCCACCGAGCCCGAGGTTTGTAGCCCCCCCGCCCCGCTTTGTCTGAGGGCTGGGAGCACGGCAAGTTGTCTGGGGGTGGCTGTGAGGCAGAGCCGWGCCCGTGTGGGCAGACAAAGGTAATTCCCGGTCTGGCCGTGCCCCTCCGGCAGCCGGGCACGCAGACGCTGCCCGGAGCCGCTGTGGCCCGCAGTGCCGGGGCTGGGGGCATGCCGGGGCTGGGTTCGCCCTGCTGGGCTGCCGGTACCGAGATGCAGGCCCCGGGGAGAGGAGCAGCCTCCCCGAGGCGCCCTGAGCCCGGGGCCCGGCCCGGCCCGGCCCGGCCCCCCGGGAGAGCAGCCCCATGTCAGGTCCTAAACCTGCCCGCCGCTTTCATTGCACGTCTTAAATGTGCATGAAGGAATTAAACTGCACGAGTGAATAACAGCATTAGTTTCAATTAATTTTTATCCTGGCAACAATAAACTTTAGAAACAAAGCGCTTTTACATCCTTAATTAGTCTTGCTTCCCATCTGTAGTCTTTTAAGTGCCTGCTCCTTGATTTAACTTTGTCCCTCCTTCAGAGCCGCCTCCTTTTTTATTATTTTCCTTTTTTTTTTTCGTTCCCCCTTCCAGACTGCTCCCTGTTTCTTTGCTGCAACCTTTCACCTCCCTTGTCCCTATCTGTCTGCTCTGCTCTGTGCAGTTTATTTCTCCTGTATTTTCCCAACATCAACAGCAGTATTGGTTACCATGGCCCCAAGCTATGTGCAGAGGTGGGAAAGCTTCATCCGCCCAAAACTTCTTACACTTTTGAAGTCTTTCTTTTAGTAGGATCTGAAATGTATCATCTAGAGTGTGTATTAAATGAACAGTATTCCTGAAGGCTTTAGAGCAAGAAAGGCAACACCCTGGAAAATTCTGCAGTCTTTCAGCATTCTCTGCCCTAGGGTTATAGCCCTGGGCACGGAGCTGAATGGAGCTCTTACAACTGCCTTCTGTTTACCTTTTATGGTTAAAATAACAGCTTAGCAAAGAAGCAACTTCATGGAGAAACGATTCAGTGAAATCATCTCAAGCTGTAGCAGCATAGCTAGTTTAATCACCCCTAGAGAGCTGAACAACTGTGAGCACAATGGGACACAAAATCATTTTGTGTGTAAATGAGCATGGCATTGTGATTATTTCACTTTGCATGGGCAAATAGTTTTTACAAGCAGTTAGCTTAGGAAGGCAGAAAAAGATAAGCTGGCTCTGAAAGATCTTGGTGTGTAATGTTTGAAAAACTAAATATTCACATAATTTGGGAATCAGGCTCTATTGATTTTGCCTTCAGCAGGTTCCTGTGTTACTTATTAGAGCAGGGTTATTGCCTGTGCCACTAGTTGGGATGCTGTATCCTGTTGTAGGCAACTAAAGAGCAAGGATTATTTTACATGGTTTAATAAATGAAGTTTGTTAGTGTTTCTGCGATATTTACCCTTAAGGTTTTAATTTTCTCATCCATATTAGAAAATATGTGCATAAAGACTTCCACTGGATAAATACATTTAGGATTTTGCTTTGTGCATAAAATAAGTACATTYCTCAGTGTGATGAATTTTTGCTGTGTGTTACATTAAGAAGAGGAAGGAGTCATTAGAAATAGGGTTACCTTAAGAAACAGGGGGTCTTTTTTTTGGAGCAGTAGTGCTTAGCCGTCGTGCCTCTTGATAATTAGCTCATACAAAAAGGATTGAATTCCACAATTTTAATAAAAATCTGGGATTTTTTTTAATATGAATCCTCTCCAGCCAGTGTTTTAATTCCCCTTCTCCTCCTCTCCCTCCAAAAGCCAGTGGCACCCTCAAGAAGTATGAAAAGCCATAAAAGTTTGAGAACTATTTTAGCTTTCCAGTGATTTTCTATAATTAAGTGTTTTTTCAACACATGCTCTAGCTGAGAAATGCCAAAAGCAGAGGATTGTTCAAAAGGTCCCTCCAGTGAATAGTATAAATTAAATATCTACTGTGTGAGTATGGCCTCACTGAGAATCTCAGTCTTTACAGATCAAGGAATTTACTGGTATACTAACATTAAACAAAATCCTAAGATAGCAGCAGTGTTTAAATATGCACAAATAGATTCATATCACTTGATCTTTAGCTATCTGTGCATATTTTAAAATTGATGTCTGTATTTCAAGACAAATGGTTAAATGTAAGACACATTTACAGAAGACTGGAAGTCCTTTGATTTCATTTGGAAATTGTAACAAGGGGTGCAGATGAGCCCTAATTAGACTCCTGTTTTGTGAAACTGCGTGAGATTTATTTCCAAGGCAGCCCTGTGCCGTGCAAGGTCTGTACCTTTATCATTAGTGAACGTGGTTGGGGTCTGAACAAAGACAGGGTTGACATTCAGCCTGGATCTTCTGACCCTTTCATTGAAGTGAAGGAGTAGAGACTGAACATGAGTTTACAGTGCTCTTTGGTAGGGAAAAAAACCAGCAACCTTTGTCTGTGTTGGCAGACAGATTAGTAAACACGTTGCTAAAATACTGCAGGTACTTACATACTAAGTTGTTTTTTTAAGTTAGTTGTTTTATTTATGCTATATGACATATTTACTGAAGGTTGGCCACAACAAGCTCTTGTGGGAAACAAGAAAGCAACATCTTGAGTCATGAAAGGATTCAGTCACTTTCCTTGAAGGTGGTGCTGTAGTGAAAATGTTAATGCCCAATTTTGCATCGGCTGACACAGGAGTCCTAGGACAGAGCTGGCATTTGCTCGGTGCTCAGTGCAGCTGTCCATCCAGCCTCTGAAGAGACAAGCATGTGGATCCACAATGGGGTGATGTATTCCTGGGCTGTAGATGCAGGAAATTCTTAGGAGCTAACCYAGATGAATTAGAGCGAATGGAGATGTTGTGGTGACTTTGTGAAGCTGTTCAGATTTGTTAAGATTTTTCAGTCCTGCTCTATAGCTTGGAAATTATTTTACAAGGAATATTGCTGATTTACGTTCATCAAGTGGTGTAGTCGGGCATCTTGTGCAAAATACTGCTGAGAGAAAGGCAAGACCAGCTTTAGATTTGTAAGAAACATTGTCAGAGTAACGTGTGAGAAATAGAAATTCACTTTGCAATGCTGCATGTAAAGTGCTTGTCAGATGCTAGGAAGAGCCTGGGTGCTTGGTAGCATGCTTGAATTACAGAATACCAGGAAAATTAGATTARAGTCAGAAATGTCTTCAGCTATAATGTTTTGCATATGTTGCTTTCCCCATAAGGGGGAGAATGGATGTACATTTTCTTAAACTTTTCTGGAAGGTTTTTTTTCCCGTTTGCCCTGTGTGCCGCCTGCACCGATTGAACTGCAGTCAGCTTTGAGACACARGCTTTGTGCAGAATAAACTGTGCTTTTCTTAAGAAGAGAATTGAGGAATTTTCTTTTGCTTGGTTGTCCTGTTCATTTTTAAGGCATTTCAGTATTTTTAGCTTTGATTTTGCCAAAAATTTTTTTGATTCAGTTCAGTAATTTCACTAATTTTCCAATATTTTTAGMGCAGGAGACATTAGGTGGATTGTGGAATTTATGATTTCACGTGCTAGATTATTCAGTACTTTCTTGTCCTAAAAGCATGGGTCAGTTTATTTATCTTTCTGTTTTCACTGCTTGCAGGTATTAAATGCTTTCAGTTTGAAATCTTATWAGTTGTTTAGGTCTAATATTAAGGCTTAACTGAAAATTATCCATTTATTTCACAATTATTGAAAATAAGCCAGAAAATTGATCTTAGTTTGAAGTGAAATTTACTACATGTATAAACTAAATGCCTTAGGTACTGAGGAAGTCACTAATTTAGAGGTGTCTTGTTACTGAGACAAACTTGCAAAAACCCCCTGAATCCCAATTCACAAATTGGTTATTCGTTTGTCAGGGGATATTTCACATCTAACACATAAGCCCACGACCTTTAATTAGAATTTTGCAGTTTGTTTTATGCCCCTTGAGGCTGACACCTTGAAAATTTTTTTCTTGATTTCTTATTGCTAATAAGCATCTTTCTCTTCCCCTCTGGTACTTAGAAGAAAATGATGCAAATACACTTAATTACAGTGGTGGCAATAATTTGTTAGCCGCATATGTGATCAGGCAGATGCAAAAACGATCTGATTAGATCTGTGATCACACTGAGAYAAGCAAGGTAACGCGCTGCTACATTTAAGAGAAACTGTTCTTTTTGCCTCCCCGCTCAGGAGGGAAGAAGCATGTCCCGTCTGTCTCTGACACGCTCCCCYGTTTCTCCTCTGGCTGCTCAAGGAATTCCTCTCCCAGCTCAACTCACCAAGTCCAACGCTCCCGTGCACATCGATGTAGGAGGACACATGTACACCTCCAGCCTGGCCACCCTCACCAAGTACCCAGACTCCAGGTAAGAAACACCTTGGTGCTGGCAGCGCTCTGCCCGCTGCTGCTCCCTGTGCACCTGTGAGGAATAGCTCAGTGCAAAGTACATTTGTTATATATTCACCGCTTATGAATTATTCAGTTTCTGATTTATACAGGAACTTCACTGGGGTTCTGCAGAAAAAAAAGGCCTGTACAATTTATATATTATTTAGAGAGMCTATTCATTTTCTCTCTCAGCATCTTCTGTGCTCGTCTGATACGTTTGAAGCACCTGTTGGTGTGCTGCCCTAGATTATTTCCAGCTGTATCAGGGAACTTGTTTCTTTCAGGTTTGGGGGGAAAAATTGGTTTTGTCTTCCTCAAGGAGAGAGAATGGTTCTACTACTGTGGGACTAATGGATGCTGGTGTTGGCCAGCCAGAGTGCTGAGCTCGCTGGTAGCTGTTGCCTCAGCAGTCAGCTCCTCTGGGCTCACCCACTCTGGCACTAAATTCCTGTGAGTTTCAATGTAGTGCCTTGTGCTGGACAGGTTGGTGACATGTCTGGCAAGATTTATGTAGATCTGGCCAGCATTATCTCAGGATAAACTCCAGATATGCCTAATTAGGAGTAGATGTGGCATGAGATTGTATTTGTGCATGACACGGAGTGTCTGTTGTCTGCCRGGCTGCCAGTCCTGCAGGGTTCTGGGCACCACAGAGGGTGGGGGACCCTGGGCAGTGTGCAAGGCACTGCTCTGTGAGGGGTGAAAGCCCACACACTGAGAGGTGCCTGGTTTTGATTTACAGTTATGGCCACTAAATCAGTTCAGGATTTTATCACTGAGGCTGCTCAGGGTGCAGAGTTCCAGAGTGTGAGMGTGAGTGCAGGGCAGGTGTGCTGTGCTGGGCCAGGGTGCCCAGTGCACTCTTGGCTCCAAAGCAAGCCAAAGCCCAGATTTCATTGCCAGATTTTGCTACCTGCATGGCCAGTAATCCAAAAGAGAGATTTGTTTTTCTTTTTTGGTATGACAACCAGTGTAAAGAGCTAGTTTCTTCTGAAGAATTTTCTTTTAAAAGAACTAAGGGGTTTTGCAGATTTGGCAGGTTCCCAAGCAATAAATGACATTTATGGAGACACCTTGAAATGCCTCTAATATCATAAAGCATATGGCTGTGATTTCATTCCAAGGAAAGGGAGCTGCTGAAATTCTCTATGGAAAAAAGCACAATTATTAAAATGCTATATTTTATGGTCAGACCAAAACAATATGATTTTTTTGGARAGTATCTGTTTAATAATGTCTTTGTGGTACTACTTTAATCATAGAGAAGAAATCTGTTTAGTGAAGAGAGATTTATAATGCAGAAGCATACAAATGCTTCATATTATTAAAAAATACAGTGAAGATTCAGCAGTTGTAATAGAGTGACACATCTGTTTCCACATTTTAAAATATTGCTGCTATTTTTAAAATATGCCACACATCAAACTTACTTAATAAAAGCTTCAGTTATAGAAGCTTTGGGAGAATATACATAAATTCACAGATTTTATTTCAGGAGAATACTGTACTGAACCAAAATTTTCTTTTTTCTGCTCYATAAGTAGCAAAAGCATATTTCTTCAGATTTTGAAAGTACAAAACTGACCAGAGCTTACATGCTGCCTGATGTTTTTCTGTGTAATGTCTTTTGTTTATATAGCTATCTTATCTCATAAGGCTTGAATGCTTTTTCAGCTGCTCAAYCTTCAGTTCTCACTGAAGTGAGAGCTTCCAGGATAAAACCTATAGATGACATTATTTTTGTAGCAAAAGATAAAYCTTCACCAGCAGCCCAAGTAGGACAGATTGCTCGATACATTATGAAACTGGGTGAAGGCTGTATCTTAATTTATTATCTTGTTTTTATTTTTTAAAAAATATTGTTGTTTTTTTTCTCCAGTGCTGCATTGTAGACTTAGTTGTAAGCCCCTCACTGGGCCAGCAGGTCTCTTGGCCTGCTGGCATTCCTGGTTGAGGSAAAATCCTTGAGTTATTCCCATGGGGGTGGTTGGAGCTCCTGGTGCTGCTTCCCTGCCCTGGTGTGGATTTTCCATCTGGCACAGGCTGGCTCTGCAGAGCTGGGAGAGGATTCCCAGGTCTCTCACYGGGCAGGAAGAGGGAGAAAGCTCTTCTGAGGAAAATATCTGGAAATAATGCCKGGGCACTGCTGGCTTCTGGCAGAGGTGTGACATGTGTGGCCACAGAGAGGAACAGCCACACTGATCCACAGCAGAGCTGTCTGGGTTACTTTGGACAGCGTGTTAAACTCTTGGTTTGAGTGTGAGTTTAAAAGCTTCAAATCCAAGAAATCACACAAATCTGTAGATTGTATTTCAGCAAAAGATATAAGCATATGCTGAAATGCTTTGCTGAATTGTAGCTGCAGTCACATAAAATAGTTTGTGCTCACTGAAATTGAAAACTGTGAGAATCAACTTCCTTTTCATTTGCTTTACAATTTCTCTTGCTTTCCCTATGCTCCCAGATTGCAAAGAGCTTGTAGGCTTTTTAGCATATACTGTACGTGGATTTTTAAGGACACATGGATTGTGAGCACGTGTATCAATGGGTGTGTGCATACACATCCTGATGGAAAAATAAATCACCAGGTTGTGCTTGAACTTCCTCAATGTTCTGGGGAGGTCCTGAGCAGGCTCAGTTCGTGCTGGCCTCGGTGAGAGGGAGGAGCTCCCGCAGGTGCCCAGGTCAGGAGCAGTGCAGGTGTGAGCAGGTCCTGGCACYGCTGTGCTGCCCTCCCCTCTGGGGTGGCACAGGTGYCACAGGTGGCACCTGGCAGCAGCTGCTGCATTTCCTGCGTGCTCTGAGAGCAGGGACTGGGCTCTGCCCACCGCTGTGTGCCCGGCTCTGCCAAGGGCAGGAAAAGGACCATACTGGGGAAATCCCACTCGGCTCAGTGGATGGCTGTTAGTGTGAGGCCAGAGGCCAATCCTGCATTTCAGAGATCCCAGAGTTGTTTCAGAGCAACTTTGAGCGAGTCTTTGATGTRGTTTGTATTAGCGCAGCTGCTGTGATCGGGGCATTTGTCCATTGATGAAATTTGCATAAGTAAAGGGRGCCAGATTAGGCATTAAAGGGGGTAGATGTTCTCTTGCCCGGAAATTTTTATGGCCCACATCAATTGTCTTKAGAGGAGAAAGCTTGGGCAGGCACAATGGTGTGACAAAGGAGAAGGGGGTTAAACAGCCACTGTCAAAGGTGGTTTCTGAACCACTCACATTCACCCACTACTCTTGCACACCTTTCCAGCTGGCTTTTTGAATTAAACCACACACAAGGAGAAAAAGCTGGCCTTCCAGAGAGTGAAAGGCAAGGGAAATGAGAAACATAAAAGAAATTGTGATCAACAACAGCATAATGATGGTCTCAGAAATTACCTCACATATAATATTATTATTATTCCCACATCCTGAACCTACTTGAGGCCACTTTCCATGCATACCCAAAACTGTCATTAAAGTTGACAAGCTTTGAAGGTGKAAGGAGGTTGATGTTGTCTTACCTGGATCTGAGGCTCAATTTCAGTAGTTTGTTTTTAGCAAATTCTCCTACTTGAGCTCCCAATTCTTGTAGTTCTGAATTGCAGGTAAAAAAAAACCAAAAAAACCAACAAACCAACCAAACCAAAAAACTCTGTTGAATTCTAGTGACTCTTACCATCAGCATCTTTTTTCTACAATAATTMGCTGCATAGAGAAATTATTCATCCTTTTAGCATTTGCTCTGGAAATTTCATTCCTGTTTCACCCAAAGGACCTCTAAAGCAGCCCCTTCACACATTGACACTTGAATCTGGATTTATATGACAGATTGTAAAGGCTGCAAAACCTCTAGCACAMCTACAAAGTGAGTTGCAAATTGTATTTATCCAACGGAGTGAGACAATTTTTACATTTAGAAAYCAAACCTGGCCCAAAAGTCCAACTCCTTAGGTGCAGTCAGGYATCCCCAAAGGCATTGCCAGATCCCCCAGTGTTATTCCCACTGAACTCTGGCAATCTCACTGACTGCAAGCAGAAAAGAGTTAGAAGCTCCAAATCCCTGTAGACCACAGCAGGCCCCACCTTCTTGATTTCACTGGAAATTTTGATACCCCTTTGAATTTTTTTTAGAAAGCAGAAAAAGATTTTTTTTTTTTTGTGAGAAGCCTGTCCTTTTCACAGTCCTGGACAGAGTTTTTATCTCAGGGAACTGCTGTGAGCTCTCCCTGAGCTGTGCTGCTGTGCAAGGTAAATATATTTACCTTCCATTCTTGGATAGTTTGTGTATAACCCTCTGRTTAGGAAACTTCCATGTGCTATAAAGCTGATGTTTTCTGTGGCATTACTGATGGCAAAGGGGAGCAGCAGTGATTTCCATGGCAGTGCCACTGTCCAGGTGGGAGCAGTGAGGGTGCAGAGAGCCCAGAGAGCCTCCAAAGCTCTGCTCCCAGCCTTTCCCCCTGGCAGGATGGAGCTCCTAAAACCATAATACANTCAAGGGTGCTGCATGGCCAAGGTCAAACAAGTCCTTGCAGCTCTGGGAAAGGTGGGAAGTGTTTGTTCCTACAGGCCTTGTGTCCTGCAGCACTGTGTGTTGCTGCTGGGCACATCCAGCACAGCCCCTGGCACATCCAGCACAGCTCAGGGCACATCCAGCACAGCTCAGGGCCTGTCTCTTATACACATCTAGATGTGTATAAGGGAGCAGTGAGGGTGCAGAGAGCCCAGAGAGCCTCCAAAGCTCTGCTCCCAGCCTTTCCCCCTGGCAGGATGGAGCTCCTAAAACCATAATACACTTTTTTACACTTTTTAGTTTCTCTAGGAAATTTATTAATTATTTATTTATTTATTTATTTATTTTTTTTTTTATGGGCCACATAATTTATTTAAATTTAAACTTTCTTTAAATTGAACTTAGATAAGCATATTTAAACATCAAGGATATACTTGTTAAAGTACATGTACACATATAGAGTGTATATTATATATATATATAAAATCAAAATATGCTCAAGAAAGCTTAAAGGTAACATTACTGACACTGAATAAAAAAACTGATCTCAATAAAAATAGAATAAATCTTGCAATCTTAAAATGAATAAGAATTAGACCTGACCCTGCATAAACTTAAGAACAATCAACCTTAACAGAAATCAATCTTAATAGAAAAATGCTCTTAATTAAATCAATGGAATAAGAAAACATAACATTACAATGAAAATAACAACATGATAAATTTAAATGTTTAGATTTGCAGGGCAGGAGTCTTTAGGCCAGGGCAGTGAGCAGTGCAGCCCAGTGCCCCTCCTGACCCAGCTCTGGGCCTGGGCTCTGCCTCCCACATCTGGAGCTGTGCCCTCCAAGGAGAGCCAGCCAGGTTTTATTACTTGCTTCAGGAACTAATGACCTCTCTACAGGGCAGTAGCTTTCCAGCATATCCCTTCCTCCAAACCSATGGACTTTTTTGGTGATTTGCAAGGAGTCCCCTAAAGCAGGTGTCTGCTCTGAATGTTTCTTGTCAAACACATTGCTGTTCTTCTGACCCCCCTGAGACAAGCTCTCCTACCAAGTGACCTGACTCCAGCTCCTCTCCAGGTGTCTTTGGGGTTTCATTCAGCTGCCTTTTCCRTCCATCTCTGATTTTTGGAGCTCAGCACTGACACCTGAGAGCTGCTTCTCCCCCCTCCTCGGCAGCCTGGGCTGAGCTCAGGGCAATTCCCTGCTCCAGGTGTGAGYARCCCTCTGTMTTCCCTGCTGGAACAGGATTCCTGYCCCTGTACAGCTGGATGCAGTGCTTGCACAGCTCAGACACACCTCCTGAGATCCACAGGACAGGTTTCCCACATCATCCTTTACATGAAGGGCTCTGTACTGGGCCCCACTCTGCACTTCTTGAGYGGGAGCAGGGAAATTCTTAATCTGGATATGTAATTCTCTGGATTTAGCAGAGCTGAGAACATCTCATACATCTTGCTCYTGTATTCACTGTCAGTCTTATAATAATTTATTTGCTAATTTTCCATCAAATCTGTGTATTATTGAGGTTATTGCCTGAAGACAAGGTCCAATTAGCAAATTTTGTCACTTACCCCATGCTGGCAGTCAGGGTGTAAACCAGTGATTAAACAAGGCCCCAGTTTGAGACAGGTTAAGTGGGGTGAGGGCCAGATGTGTTCTGGGCAGGGAGTGTTGGTGGCTGGGGCAGCTCAGCACAGCTCAGGGAAGGATCCCCGGCTCTGTGGGACAGCCCAGGCTCCTGCCATGTTGGGGAGGGTGAAACAGGAAAGCCTTATAAATGTGATTGTCTGGCAAAAGATTTTGAGAATACGGAAACTATAAGTGAGATTGAAATGAAAGCAAGCTTTGAGATCCCTCAGTTACTGAACAACTGGAAAACAATGGTGTGGCTGGCTGAAGGAAATCCCCTTTTGATGGAACAACACCCTCTGCTTGCAGACAGGCCCAAGGGTCAGAGCAGACCCTGCAGCTTGGCAGAAGGGGCCCAGAGAGGAGTTTTTAGGGTTTAAAATGTAACACAGTGTGGTAATGTAGTGATTCTTATAGGCTGTATGTAAATGCTGTAGGATTTGTATATTTTAGTAGATTGGTCAGTGAGAATCAGAATATTCAGCACAAAAGAAGATTTATTGCATTGTAATGGGAACCTTGCTTTCTTACCTTTTTTACTGCCCTATGGCTCTTCTCTCTTCCACCTCTTCATCCTCTCTCCCTCTCTTCTCTCAGGCTGCTCTGAGATGTGGCGGCATAGCTCCAGCAGGGCCCTGCACCCAGGCCTTTGCATACCCCAAATCCAGCAGGGCCCTGCACGCCAGGCCCTGTGGCAATAAACCCCAAGTTCCTGACCTGCGTGCAGAGATTCTGCTCTTCCGTCCATCCGACTGTCCCACCCCTGATGCTCTACACTGCAGCCTGTGCTGCTGCAGCCTGCACTCTGCAGTCCCATCCAACCCCTCAGGTGTCGCCAGGTTGTCTTGTGCACTGTCACTCCGTCTGCCCTGCAGCCCCATCCATCCACCTCAGTGTCCCCAGGTGTCTCTGTCACTGTACTTGTGTGCCCTGCAGTCCCATCCACCGCCTTCAGGTGTCCCTGGTGTCTCTGTGTCACTGTCACTCCATGCTGCCTGCAGCCCCATCCACTCACTCCGGTGGTCCCAGTGTCCCAGGTGTCTGTGTCACTGTCACTCCGTGCTGCTGCAGCCTGCAGTCCCATCCAACCCCTCAGGTGTTCCCTGGTGTCTCTGTGTCACTGTCACTCCGTGCTGCCCTGCAGCCATCCATCACCTCAGAGTGCCCATGTGTTCCCCAGGTGTCTGTGTCACTGTCACCTCGTGCTGCGCGCCCTGCAGTCCATTCCAACCCTCAGGTGTCCCTGTTGTCACTCTGTGCTGCCCTTGCAGCCATCCATCCCCCTCGGTGTCCAGGTGTCTCTGTCACTGTCACTGCTGTGTCTGCTTCACGCCCACAGCGTGTGCAGTGTCGTCCCTCTCCAGTCCCTCTCACCACAGGTTTTTCAGGCACAGGGAAGGGCAACAGGGCACATTTCAGCCTCTGTGAGGCACCTCTGTCCCCCAGGCCAGCTGTGCAGTGCCTGGCTGGGGGTGACCCCAAAGGCAGCTCCAGCACCCCACGTTCCAGCACGTGCCCTCATGTCAGCTGCAGCACGAGACTCGTTCATTTTAATGGCTGTTGTCACCTTAACCATGCAACAGACTTTGAGGCACAGCCCCTGAAGAGGCAGGAGAGGTGTTGCCCTGCGCTTCAGGAAGTGCCCTGAGGGGCAGGTTCTGCATGCCAGCCCAGCGTGGCAGCTCTGCAGCGAAGGGCTGAGCTGCCAGGCTCCCCAGGGCTCTGCCCTGCGCAGGCAGCTGGCTGGCTTGCTGCAGAGGGGAGCAAGCAGAGCAGCCAGAACCCGAGGTTTGGTTATGTGCAGTGCTTCTTCTGAATTAACATATGAATTCTTAAGAGATTAGGTTTTGGTTATGTGCAGTGCTTCTTCTGATTAAATATGAATCCTTAAGAGATTAGGGTTTTGGTTATGTGCAGTGCTTCTTCTCGAATTAAAATTATGATTCTTACAGAGATTAACATTAGTTTTTGGATTCATATCATGCACTTGAGATTCAGAGATACATCTTGGGAGTTGTTTCTTATTCTGGTCATCTGAGCAGAAACAGCATCTCTGATTTCTTAGGGAGATTTGCCCAGCAGAACCCATAAGATAAAAACCAGAGGAGGACCTTTCCCTCCTCATGCTCTGTTTCCCCCAGTCTGCCCTGGATGTTGTACTTATCAAATCAGGAGAAGCAAAGGGTCTCCTTTTGCCAGTCTGCTTATCAGGGGTGGAAGCTGAACCTGCCTGTCCCATCTGCAGAGCCAGCTCCTCAAGGGTGCTGCATGGCCAAGGTCAAACAAGTCCTTGCAGGCTCTGGGAAGGTGGTAAGTGTTTGTTTCCTACAGGCCTTGTGTCCTGCAGCACTGTGTGTTGCTGCTGGGGCCACATCCAGCACAGCCGCTGCACATCAGCACAGGCTCAGGCACATCCAGCACAGCTCGGGCCAACTGCCAGCACAGCCCCGGCACATCGCCAGCACAAGCTCAGGGCACATCAGCACAGCCCCTGGCACAATCCAGCACAGCCGCCTGGCACTTCCAGCACAGCCACTGGCACATCCAGCACAGCTCAGGGCACATCCAGGCACCAGCCACCTGGCACATCAGCACAGCTCAGGGCATCCAGACATCAGCACAGCTCAGGGCACATCCAGCACAGCTCAGGCCACATCCAGCACAGCCTGGCACATCCAGCACAGCCCTCGGCCATCCAGCACAGCCTACTCAGGGCACATCCAGCACGCAGCAGGCTGCACAGCAGCCACAGCAACATCGCACAGCTCAGGGCACATCCAGCACAGCTCAGGGCACATGCACGCACAGCTCGGGCCATCAGCATCGCACTGCAATCCAGCACAGTCAGGCAACCACCAGCCCTGGCACAAATCAGCACAGGCTCAGGCACATCCAGCACAGCCCTGGCAGAGTGCCAGCAACAGCCAGGCATGCATGCCAGCAGAGCAGCCTCCAGGCACTAGCCGGCAACATCCAGCATCAGCCTCAGGGAACAGAGCCGTCATGGGCACATCCAGCACAGGCCCTGGTCCATCAGCACAGCTCAGGGCACATCCAGCACAGCTCAGGGCAACATCCAGCACAGCTCAGGGCACATCCAGCACAGCACACTGGCACATCCAGCAGCTGCAAGGGGCAACTCCAGCACAGCTCAGGGCACATCCAGCACAGCCCCTGGCACATCCAGCACAGACTCAGGGCACATCGAGCATCCGCACCCCTGGCAACATCCAGCACAGCCCCTGGCAACATCCAGCACAGCTCAGGGCACATCCAGCACAGCTCAGGGCACAGCCAGCCCACAGCCCCTGGCAAATCCAGCACAGCTCAGGGCACATCCAGCACACGCCCTCAGGGCAACATCCAGCACAGCTCAGGGCACATCACAAGCTCAGGGCACATCAGCAGCCTGGCAATCCAGCACAGCTCAGGGCACATCGCGCACAAGCCCTGGCACATCCAGCACAGCTCAGGGCACATCCAGCACAGCCCGGCCCCAGCCAGCCAAGGCACATCCAGCACAGCCCTGGGCACATCCAGCACCATGGCACATCAGCACAGCTCAGGCACACCCAGCACAGCTCAGGGCAC
Source organism: Sporophila hypoxantha (assembly GCA_002167245.1). Taxonomy (NCBI): domain Eukaryota; kingdom Metazoa; phylum Chordata; class Aves; order Passeriformes; family Thraupidae; genus Sporophila; species Sporophila hypoxantha. The sequence continues at coordinate 144,985 of NDFG01000606.1, read as the reverse complement.
ATCCAGCACAGCTGGCACATCCAGCACAGCCCCTGGGCAACATCCAGCACAGGCTCAGGCACATCCAGCAGCCGCTGGCAATCCAGCGCTCAGGGCACATCAGCACAAGCTCAGGGCACAGCCTAGCAAGCCCTGCACATCCAGCACAGCCCAGGGCAACCAGCACAGCTCAGGGCACATTCCAGCACAGCCCCTGGGCACAATCCAGCACAGAGGCTCAGGCACATCCAGCACAGTCAGGGCACATGCCAGCACAGCCATGGCACATCCACACAGCTCAGGGCACATCCAGCACAGTCAGGCACATCGCCGCTCAGGGCACATCCAGAGCAAGCTCAGGCCACATCCAGCACAGCTGGGCACATCCAGCACAGCCGCACATCAGCACAGCTCAGGGCCAGCCAGCACAGCCCCTGGCACATCCAGCCCAGCTCAGGGCACATCCAGCACAGCTCAGGCCAATCCAGCACAGCCCTTGGCACATCCAGCAGCTCAGGCACATCAGCAAGCCCCTGGGCACATCCAGCAAGCCGGGCACATCCAGCACAGCTCAGGGCAATCCAGCCACAGCTCAGGCAATCCAGCACAGCCCCTGCACATCAGCACAGCTCAGGGCACATCAGCAACGCCCCTGGCACATCCGCACAGCTCAGGCACATCAGCGCTACATCCAGCACAGCCCCTGGCACATCCAGCACAGCTCAGGGCAACCAGCACAGCTGGCACATCCAGCACAGCCCCTGCACATCCAGCACAGCTCAGGGCACATCCAGCACAGCTCAGGCACATCCAGCAACAGCTCGCACATCCACACAGCTCTGGCACATCCAGCACAGCTCAGGGCACATCCAGCACAGCCCTGGGCACATCCAGCACAGCTCAGGGCACATCCGCACGGTCAGGAATCCAGCACAGCTCAGGGCACATCCAGCACAGCTCAGGGCACATCCAGCACAGCCCCTGGGCACATCCAGCACAGCTCAAGGCACATCAGGCACAGTCCAGCACAGCTCAGGGCACATCCAGCACAGCCCCTGCACATCCAGCACAGCTCACGGCAACAATCGCACACTCAGGGCACACTCCAGCACAGTCAGTGGCACATCCAGCACAGCTCAGGCACATCCAGCACACCCCCTGGGCACATCCAGCACAGCTCAGGGCACATCCAGCACAGCTCACGGCAACGCCAGGCACAGCCAGCACAAGCCCTGCACATTTCAGCAAGCGACACGCCGTCAGGGCACATCCAGCACAGTCAGGCACCATCCAGCACAGCCCCTGGCACATCCAGCAAGCTCAGGGCACATCCCAGCACAGCCCCTGGCACATAGAACAGCCTGGGCACATCCCAGCAACAGCTCAGGCACATTCAGCACAGCCCCTGGCACATCCAGCACAGCCTGGACTCAGCACAGCCCCGTGCCAGCAACAGCTCAGGGGTCACAGTCCAGCACAGCTCAGGGCACATCCAGCACAGCTGCAGGGCACATCGCACAGCCCCCTGGGCACTCCAGCACAGCTCCTGCAGCAGGGAAGGACTGATCAGAGCAGCTACAGCTTTATCTGCACCCATTTCAGGTGCCAGAGGAGGAGTACKTGGCTTGGTCTCTATGGAAAATAAAAATAATCTGTGATAGGGATGTATTTAGAGCTGGGAATGGTGTTAGGGACCCTGTGTGTGTCTGTCAGTGGCTGCACAGAGCCCTGGATGCAGGGTCTGTCAGAGCCATGGAGGAAGCACACTCCTGTGGCAGCAGATTTCCCTCTGTTGTTGCACAGCTGGAGCAGTGGCTTTGGTGCTAAAGGAGAGTAATCCCTGTAACCCTAACCCTGCATCCCATTGATTCAGGGAGGTGGGAAGGAAGGAATTYAATGAAAACTGATTCTTCAGTGCTGTTTGTGTGCACCTCTCCAGGATCTCCTATGAAGGGGCACGTGGGGAGCCCCAGCAGAGCTGAGCTGTGTGCTCTCACAGAGGTGTTCAGCTTTAGAGCCACTGCCCTGCCCAGCACAGGCACAGCCTGAACCCACAGGCTCAGGAGAGGACAGCAGAGTTTAGCCTTTGGGAGTGCAAATCTCACTGCAGCTGGGTGCTGAGGTTGGGTCCTGTCAATGAACGAATTATTTGTGTTTTTACTTGGAAAAGTTGAAATGTTCKAGAGGACACTGCCTGGCTGGTCTCTGATGAACATTTTTTCAGGAATTGTTTTTTCTCTCTACTTTGCAGCCTGGGTTGTGTGGAGGCATAAGTGGGTATTACAGTGACTAGGAAAGGGCAGACTGAGCTCCTTCTGTGGAGGAGCAGATAGCAAATCAGCACTCAGAMGACTTAGAGAAGTACCATGGTTGTGGTCAAAACCCCTGAATTTGAGAAAATGGCAGAGTCCTCCCCAGAGAGCAGCTTCCCTGGCTCAGCTGGTCAAAAGGGAGACAGGCCTGCCATGCAGCTGGTGCAGGCAGGCTGGGGGCAGCAGGGATGGCACTTGTGCCCYCTGAGGGCAGTGCAGAAGATGAACATGGAATGTTCACGTCCAGCATCTTTGGTGCAAACCCCAGCTGACCTTGCCTTGTTTTCTGCTCTTCCCTCTCATGTTCTTGTCACAATCTGTCCTTACAAACAGGTTTCGTGATGGTTCGTGCATTGATCTCGGTGCAAAAGAACTGACATGGTATGAGGGGGTTTTCAGTGGTAATCCAAACAAATGCACCTTTATTGAATGACCACAGCAAAATGTGATAGAGGGATTAAGGGAGAGAAAAAGATAAAGAGAGAGAAAAGAGAGAGAGAGAGAAAGAGGGGGATAGAGCTACCAAATGCAGAGACGAAGTCCTTTGGTCCAGTTCAGCTGAGGATCCGCCTGTTACATCAGAGAGATCTCAAAATCTCTACCTAACTCAGAGGTTTTTATTATGATAATTCTATTGGAAATTGTGAGGGGGAGGAAACAGATACAATAAGGAATAGATGTAACAGGCAGTCCATGCTCTCAGCAGTAAGTGAGAGCCATTGTCTTCTTGGTCCAGCAGTCACAACCTGCAGGCAAACATCTGGCTTTAGTCAGCTTTGGTCCCCCACACACCTCCCCCGGCTGGGGGTTTCAGTCCCAGTCCTTGGAAGGAGCAGAGGGGCCTTTTCATATAGGGGTTTCAGTCCCAGTCCTTGGAAGGAGCAGAGGGGCCTTTTCACAGGGGGGTTCCATGTCTCAGTCCTTGGAAGGAGCAGAGGGGCCTTTTCACATTGGGGTTTCAGTCCCAGTCCTTGGAAGGAGCAGAGGGGCCTTTTCACAGGGGGGTTCCATGTCTCAGTCCTTGATGGAGAGGCTCCTTCCATCTCAGTCTGTCTGTCACGGCGGTTGTAAAACAGGTGAGGGTCTTCTGTGGGAGACCACCCGAAACTCAGGAGAAGTCCAGCCAGGCCGAGAGGTGGGACAGCTCCCAAGGCTGTTGCAAACAGGGCATGGTGTCCCCTTTTTCTTCTCATTGGGCTCATGTAGCACACAGCAAACACACCTGTGAAAACAATGGCTTAGCACTGTGCTCAGGTCTTGGGCCTGTGGCGTGTGTAACTTTCTTCTTCAGAGAACACAGGGGGGTCTTCTCTTCAGTGGTCCCAAATGATGATCGATCGTGAGGCAGATGAGGGAAAATTCGGACAGACTCGCACAGTTCTGCAGTGATAACATGGCTGTAGCTGAGTTACCACATCAGTAATTCCCACCCTTCCTGCTTACAACAGCTTGAAAGCTAGTCTGGTTTACTAAAAAATCAAAGAGAAACCAGCAGACAAGGATACCAAAATTTCAACTTTTTTTTTTCTTTTCATTTAGCACTCTGTATTTATCTCAGTTTCTTGTTGGTCAAGTTTGGTTTGTCATTTCCTTTGTTGTTACTTCTGCTCACCACTCACCTGGCAGGGCACTTTGGTACCAGCAGCATAATTTAAGTATTTTCCAGCAGTCAGTTTCAGGATGGTAGGAGGGAAAGCACTAGCACAACAATGGATTTAGAGAGACCATTTCCACAGGATGCTGGACTGCAAAGTAACTGTCTCTTCCTTTTAGTTGTGCAAGTGGAGGCTCTTTCCTGCTCAACAGTGTGCTGTAAAGTACTGTAAAGGTGCTGTATGTGAAATGCAGCATCTTTACACTTGAAACAAAGGGGATCTCCTTTATTGATTGCTGCTTGGTGTGCWGTGCAGGCAGAGGAGCTGTGTGAAGAGGCAGGTTCAGCAAAGTCSTGTCCCCAGGTCAGAGCTCACCACAGCCCCACTGGAGCTGCTGAGGCTTTACCCCTCCCCAGCTGGCTTCTGAGCACACAGCACTGCTGTTTTGATTCATAAACTTTTGATTTATAGAGACCCTGCAATGGCAAGCAGACCTAGTCTGCTRAGGGGGATATTTCATGAACTACTTAGGAAGTTTATAAAACAGACTCCCTAGATTATGGAGCAAGGGGGTATCTGTTTTGTAAGGAACATGTTATGAAATGAATTTGTCTCTAGGCCTAACTTAATTATTTTAATGATCCCACTGGTGGTTGTCGTAGGTGTCTTTCTGTGTGCATATTGTGACCTACATGCTTGTGATCATTTGTGAAATCTAAAGATTTAAAAATACATTGGACCTCTTTACTTCCTTGCCTCCYTCCACTAAAATAAATGGAGGTGGTTTGGATATTGGTGTGTTGGGCCAGGTCTCTGTTCCAGRGAAGTCAATGAGAGTTTTACTGCAATAAGCTTAAATGAAAACAAACTCTATTGTTTTAGAAAATGAGCCTAATGATAGACCTGGCCAAAATAATCCTTGTCCTCTGASGAGTTACACCAGGGCTGGAGGTGGTGCTGCATGGTGAGGAGTTCCAGAACCTGGGCACTGCAGTCAGGAGCTGCCCACAGTGCTCTGAGGGTGTAAAACCAGCACCCAGGTGAGCACAAGGTGTCCTGCCCTTCCAGGTGCATGCACAAACCCCTCCTGCCCTTCCTAAAGYTGTGACTCTGCTGGTTTTGAAGGAGTTCCTTTAAATTTGTGTCTGTATAACTGAAATCGGAATTAATCTATTCAGGGGTTAATGAYATCCTGAAGAACAAAGTGCATTTTTAAATAGGAGAAGTATGCAGGCATGCAAACYCAGATTCAGATGTGAAGCAGAGGGGAGCTGGATCTCTGGAGCACAGAGTTACAAGCTGGTGTGGAGGATGCCAGGCAGGAGCTGATGCAGGCTGTGCCCTGTGCTGCTGTTACCCCCATGAACTCTGCTAAGTTTTTGTAATGTGAAATGTAATAAATTGATAAGCACACTACTGATGGCAGTACCTCAGCTTGTTCCCTTGTGCTGTCCTGGCACTGAATGCATGATCTGGTGGCAGGGACAGGCAATGTCAGTCACTCTCATGGCTGCTATAACTCCACTGGTACAGAATTACACCAGGCTGGTGCCTTTCCTAATCTGAGTTTACAGCTGGGAGAGGCTGCAGAGCTGGAATTAAACTCCAGAGTTACAAACTCACTTCTCCATGCTCTGTCCACCAGAGTGCCCAGTCCTTCATCTCAGCTGCTGTGATTAGCATGCACTTCCTTCTTTTGATGCTTAAAAATGAAATGACATCTGTAAAAACTTTACAGGGGTTTGTTTTTACCTGCATTGCTCTCACTTGAAACTCAGGCAGGCAGGGCAGCTCTGAGCTTCACAGTTGTGCTTGGRTGTGCTCCTTCCTGATGCAGGCAGGACAGCTGCCTGTGTGCCAGGGCTGGGCAGAGGCAGAGAGAGGAGTGTGCTGCTCACCTGTGCTGTGCTAAGTTGTGTTCAGAGGCCAAAACTGCTGCTTTTTACCTGCTGAGGGTCACATAAAGCAAAACCTGGGAGAGTCCTGCAGGTGGCTGCTGGGGAGTTACTGTGCAGTGACTTCCTTGTGGAGTTTTGCACCTTCCTTTGCACCTTTCCTCGAGGTCAGYCCCAGAAGGGATCAGCTGGTGAGCTCTGGTGGAAGCTGGGCTTTGCACCACGAGGCACTGAGGGAAGGGCACGGGGCAGGCTCCTGCCTCTGCTCCCTCCTGATGGACAGCAGCTGCTGCTGCAGGTAATCCATTTAGGTCTGGAGACACTTTGGCAGCAGCAAATCTCTCTTGAGAAAGTGGACAATGAAAACCAGGGACTCTCTCTAACCTCTTTGGTGTCATACTGTGTTAGGCCGAGGATTTGTACCAGTGCAATTCACACCAAGGGCTGCAGCTTTGGCATCTGGGGAGTGCAGACTGAGCTCTGCCCCTGCCAAACCCACCGTGGGCAGGCTGGGGTKGGGGAGCTCCATGGGAACCAGCACAGGGCAGTGGAGGAACTGGGTCCTCTGCTTGTGCCAGGGCTGTCCTGGGGGGAATGAGGGCTGGATTGTGGCCAGTACTACATAGGATTGGTGCTGAATGAGGAAAAAATTCAATGACTGCTTTTTAGTCTTATGGAGGGGGGATGATAAAGCTTGGAGTTAATACCGGTTTAAAACATATTTCTTCTTTGTTTCACATCCAGTTGTACTCTGTTTGCAGGCATGAGYGTTAAGGTGGGGGCCTGCTTCTGCTTCCAGTTAAATCAGAGGATGTTTTGGCCTTGACTTCCCTGGAACCAGAATCAAASCCATGACCAGAGTGTTGTATTTAAGAATGAACCTCTCACAGTCACATAAGAAAGGTTCAGATTCCAGTAGTTCATCAGAACTCAACAGTGAAGAATTTACTTATTATTTTAAAGTTTTTGATGAGCTTAATTTTGCAGGGCAGGTGTCCTCTGTGCAGCAGGTGCATGGCTGTCTCCATCCTGGGTGGGGGCTCCTGTAGCCCCCAGACAYGGGCTCCTTTTTTTGGGAAGGAGGCTGTGGGGTGGGCTCCTCCCAGCAGACATGGTGGTGTGCTGCTTCCTGTCTGGCCCTGCTCTCCAGCTGCAGGAGTGAAAAACCTGCTGGAAATTCCTCTTTGTTTCTGCTCATCTGCCAATGGCTCAGGCTCAGCAGCAAGAAACTTACACAAATCTTCCTGCTTGGTGTGGCTCCGTGGGCCTTGGGGATTGTTTTCCCTTCAAAATAGCTTTGTAACCAGTTGTTCTTGATGTCTTCAGTTTCTTTAAATGAACAGCTGGGAAAAATACATTGGTTACAGCTTAATCAAAAGTTAGAATAAACATTATTAATTAATCATTTGAAGTGTGATAACAAAGTATGGATAGATGCCTGGAGAGAAGCAGGAGCAGGGCAGTGTCCTGTGAGCCCTGCAGTGCCTGCTCCAGAGCAGGGGCTGCTGTCAGCTCTGCTGGGCTGGGCAGCCCTCAACTGCAGCAGCTTTACACCCTGGCACTGGGCAAAYTCAGTGTCACTTTTGTCCTCAGCTCAGGGGAGTTCACGAGGATGGGCTGCAGGAAAAGCAAATGGAGCAAGAATGTAAGACAGGCTGGGTTCTTTCCAAATTATTGTCAACAGCAGGAGAGCTGCACCAGTTTAGTGGAACAAGGAAATGTCCAAGCACAGGGGCAGCTGCTTGTCAGCAGAAAGCTGATTTATCAGWGCCCAGAGAGACTGGAATCATTCCTGCTCACAGCACTGGGGGTGTCCCAGCAGCACAGGCCAGCYTGGGCACCAGGGACACCACTGGCTGTCCCTGCTCTGCCAGGTGATGCAGAGTCCTGTGAATCTGGAAATAAAGGAGATAATCAGAGGCAAACACTGCTCAGCTTGGTGTCTGGGATCAGGAGTGAAGGTCTGTGACCCCAGCAGTTGGACACTGCAGCTGTGTGTGTGAGCAGTGTGTACCAGAGGCAGTGTTGGGTGTCACCATTTGTGCTCTGTAAAAGGTTGTGAAGCCCTTGAGTSACTGGATCCCTCTTTCCCCTGCTGGAATGCCCTGGTTTCACAGCACCCACACATGCAAAAGATGTGGAGGGCCAGACTCACACCCTGAAAGGGAAATGAGCTCCGTTTGAAATTTTCCCTGCCTTCACTGAGTCTCAGTGGGAGTTTCACTGTTGACTTTAACAAGCAGGATTTAGCCCATTTATATTATAATAAAACCAGTGTCTGCATGTCCTCAGCCTCCCAGCATGCCCAGCTGTACTGGGCTGCTGGTCATGGAAGTAAATCCAGATTTAGTCAGATTGAAAATCTCAGTGAAATACTGAGTTATCCTCCACTGGAAGCTACAGAAAGAAGGAGAGCAGCAAGAGAGAGCTGGTGTTTGGTGAGCCCTGCRCTCACCAGGGCTCCATGATTAGGGGAGAGGGATGGTTAAAGGYATAGCAAGAAAAGACTTGTACAGGCAGGAATGTTTTATTTGAAATTTGTATCCTCTCATGTATTAACAACTTCATTTTCTTGAGTGCCTGCAACTCCCACAGAGTTTGAGCTGCAATGCAGTTCTTGCAGGATTGGGACCTTTGGGAAACCTTTGCAAAACTAAGATGCTAGTTTTGAATTTTGGTTTAAATTAAAGAATTTTTGTTCTGAGTCTATTTTCCTGACCAATATTTAGTGTAAATTATGTGTTGAYAAAACATGAGAGGCCCAGAATCCTCACAGGCCTCAAATCAGAGCTGCAGGAGCAATGGCATAATAGAGGATACAATATAAATTTATATTAATGTTTTTAATCTTCCCCAACTATTTAGGCAGAAGTTCAATTAGAARGAAGTAAAAGGCACAAGGAGAGAAAAAATAGCCTATATATAGCATATAACAGAATGTTGTACTGGAAAAAATCAGTAGCACCAGAAATCCAGCTAACATTCTTCTTTAGTTTCAAYTGTAAGCCCACAATTTAAAATAAAGAGAGGTAGATGGATATTACCTGCAGTGTAGTTGCTGGATCTCAGAGTATTTCATTGAAAGAACAATACTCAGCTCCTACCCTGGACACATCCTGTGTTTCAAAGGCTCACATGATTTGGTGATTTTATTAAAAACATGCAAGTCAGCCAGGCTGCTGTCACTGTCCCCAGACAGCTGGTGCTGGCTGGGAGCAGGGTGGCAGAGCTGCCCTGGCTGCTCACCCCTGACCTGCTCAGAGCCCTGCTCTGSCCATGGCTGCTCCAGAGCAGCTCAAACAGAACAAACCGTGGGAACTGGAGGCTTAAGCATCATAAATCATGGCAGGCTCTTTGTCCCTGGCCCTGGTGCCAAAGATGAACAYGCCATGCCAGTGGCAGGTAGGGAACTTGTAATGAACAAATGCCAGTGGTTCCTGTATCTGAAAGTTAGGGTTTTTTCCCTTGTTGAACACAGCAAATGCTTTTCATCACTGCTGAGTTAAACAGGTGTGGTGGGATGCTGACGTGTGTGTAGCACAAGGTCTCTGTCCTGTGTGTGTATCTGCTTCCCTTACCTGTGGATACAGGCATGTGCCAAATGAAATTAAAGGATTCATGATACAGCAATTAATGTACTAGAAATGTTTGTTTAGTGAAGTATTTCCATAGCTGTTAACACACTAAAATAGACAGACTCTTGAATAAGGCAAGCTGGAGTCATCAGCCTGAGGAAGGGCTGTGTCCTGCCCCGTTGCTGGTGGCTGAGCTAACTCTGCTCCTGCTGGGCACCCACAGGACAGGAGAGAACCTGGGGGTGAGAGACCATGCTGGGGGCCTGCTCCCACCAGCAGGTCAAGGGCTGAGGGTCAGTGCTCCTGGAAACCTGGGGAGAATGAAGAGGTTATGGCAATCTCAAATCCCTTGTATTTGGTCTGCTCGTGGTGATTGTCTGAGCCGCCCTCCTCCTCCTCCTCCTCCTCCTCCTCCTCCCTGTTGGGATGTGTGGCTGAAGGGATACAGGGCCAGAGTGGCTCTTGACTGCCAAGAGAATTTTTTCATTCAGGAAAAGACACAAACTTCTCTGCCTGGGGTAATGTTTCCACTTCCTTGTCTCACCTGCTAATTTATGTCATTGATACTGTTTCTACAAGTTAAGTGTAATACATCAGACTATGAATACACACACATTTCCAGGAAGTTGTATTTCAAAGTCATCTGCTAAAGTGTCTTAAATGTGTAGATAGGCTGTAAACAACAAGCATCTCTCACCCTTACCAAGAATTCTTTGTGGTATTTCAAAAATAATAGGTAATTTCCACTTCAGTGGATTTTATTACCTGTTGCTCCAGTGGACTTTAATTGATAGTAACAGTGAACAGAAAACAGAAWTGTCCATGGCTTTGTTTTAACTACAAAATCCATTGTATACCTAATTTTGCTTTTTTAGTGGTGGCATAGAAAGAAGAAAGAAAATCCTTCCAGAGCTTCCTAAGAATGATTCTGCATGGTAGATTATAATGTTCTTTATGGATTATTGACTTTTAAAAATACATGTTGATACTATATAGACTAGCTCTGATCTGTAACAAAAATAGATAACATAGCCTGAACAGCAAAATATGAAGTATTAAATGTAGGCAATAGATCCTGCAGTTCCTTCAGGTGCTCAGTGGTTAKTGAGTGTAATATCCTGCAGAAGCATGGCAAAGTGAGCATATGGCTCAAAAACTCCTGTGGCATTCCAGGATCAGCCCTGGGAGGCAGGAGCAGGAAGTTTCAGGAATTGGAGATGGATAAACATCCATTACCTTGAGAGTTCCCTCCTTGTAGTGAGCTGACCCTGGCTGGACTCCAGGCACCACCAAAGCTGCTCTCCCACCCCTCCACAGCTGGACAGGGACAGAAAATACAGGGAAGGTTCATGAGTTACAGACCAGGAGAGATCACTCAGGATATGCCATCAAAGGCAAAACAGACTGGAATTAGAGGCATTAATTGGATTTATTTCTAACAAAATCAGAGCAGGATAATGAGAAGTAAAATAAACCCTTCCCCCATGGCACAGGGAGACAAGGAATGGGGCTTTTGGTCAGTCCATCCCCCAGAGCTTCCCCTGCTGCCCAGGGGAGTTCTGCAGGAACTTCCCCTGTGAGGCTGTGGGGTCCCTCCACCGGGAGTTCTGCAGGAACTCTCCAGCTTGGCTCCATCTCAGGAGCAGCAGCTCTCAGTGCCCTGGCTGCAGCCTGAGTCCCTCCCAGGGCACACAGCCCTCCCAGACCTGCTGGGATGGGTCTGTCTGTCTGTGCAGGGCTGCAGTGTGAGGACAGGCTGCTCCAGCCTGGGAACAGGGCCCCTCAGTCCCCTGGCTCTGCCACAGGGTCCCAGCTCACCCAGGGATGCCTGCTCTGGTGTGGGCACCTCCCCAGGGCTGTTCATGGGATGCTCTGCATCCCCTGGATCCCGGCTGTCATGGATCTCTGATCCCCCTGGATCCCCATTCCCTGCGGGTGGATCTCTGCATCCCCTGGATCCCTTCCTGTTCATGGATCTCTGCATCCCCTGGATCCCAGGCTGTCCATGGATCTCTGCATCCCCCTGGATCCCCATTCCTGTTCATGGATCTCTGCACCCCCTGGATCCCAGGGCCTGTTCATGGATCTCTGCATCCCCTGGATCCCCAGGGCTGGGGGTGGATCTCTGCATCCCCTGGATCCCCAGGGCTGTTCATGGTCTCTGCATCCCCCTGGATCCCATTCCCTGTTCATGGGATTCTGCACCCCCTGGATCCCCAGGGCTGTTCATGGATCTCTGCAGTCCCCCTGGATCCCAGGGCTGGGGGTGGATCTCTGCATCCCCTGGATCCCCAGGGGCTGTTCATGATCTCTGCATCCCCCTGGATCCCCAGGGGCTGTTCATGGATCTCTGCCTCCCCCTCGATCCCCAGGGGCTGTTCATGATCTCTGCACCCCCTGGATCCCAGGGCCTCAGGGCACAGCTGTCTCCCATGGTCTCACCCTGGCTGCCAGAGGAATCCCAGCTCTGCCCCTGGACACCTCCTGTCCTCCTTCCCCACTGCCCTGCTGTCTCCAGGTTGTTCCTCACATGTTCTCTCCTTCTTTCTCTGGCCACAATTACAGCTGTGCAGTACCTTTTTTATCTTTTCAATCTGTAATCACAGAGATGTTTCCACCATTTTAATTGGCCCAGCCTTGCCAGAGGTCCATCAGTGCTTGGAGCTGCCAGGGGTTGGCTCTGCAAGAGCTGAGGAAGCTTTCTGGAGCTCCTAGAGAAGCTGAGCCCCCTGGAGCCCCTGTGCTACCAAAGCTGGGCCATGCCAACCCAATCCACTCCTCCCCTTGTGCTGGGGCTGGGCCATACTGCTTCATGCTCTTGTTAAAAATGGAGGTTTTGGTATCCCAGTGTTGTTCTCCCAGGTCAGTTTTGGTTCGGACGTGTGTGGTAGCTCACTGTGTCCCCAGGAGTGACACTGGGGCTGAGTGCAGCTGTGGGACACTGGCTCTGGGCCTGCCTTGCTGAAGGGTGGCTGAGGAGGAGGAGGAGGAGCTGGGTCAGGGTGGGTCGACCATGGATTGTTGGGGCACCTGCCTGACAGCCAGGCTTGGTGCCCGCACTGACCTGGGGCTGGGAGCTGGTCCCTGCTCTGGAACCTGCCAGAAGCTCCTGGGGCACCTCTCTGTGCCCTCAGGCCCCCGTGGCTGCCTGGATGGCACATTTGCAGAGCAGCAGTTCATACCCAAAGTTRAACACTCAGGCTCTCACACACAGTTTTCCCTCATTGCTGTCCAAACAAAAGATGCTTAAAATTCTCCCCAGCCAAAACACCCTGCAGGCCAAGCCCAGCCCCTGCAGCAGTCCCAGGGGTGAAGGTGTCCTGGATTGAAGCGGGAGCTGCAGGGTGAGGCCTCCCAGGGCTCCTGCAGCACAGGGCAGCCAGGCRGGGTGGGCACTGACCCTGCTGCAGCCCCTGCCTCTCCTCAGTGCTGCTTCCCTCAGCTGCACAAGGGCTCAAATCTCTGCTCAGGGAGCAGGGAGGGGAGGTGTGGTACAGCTGGCACACCAATTGTAGCTGAAGGTTCAAACTGGGGCAGATCAGAGAACCTCCTGCAGGCAGAGGTAACTCCCAGCCACGTTCCTCAGTGCACAGGCCGTGAGGGAGCTTGTGTCCTGGCAGGGCCTCCCACCCCTCTCTGAGCTGATGCCAGGCCAGAGGGCAGGTGACACCCYTCTGCTGGGTTATCCCTGTCCTCCCCTGGCCAGCCTGGCCTGCTTTTCACACAGCCTGGCTGGTTTAAGGCACCTCCCTGCAGGTGCTTTCCCCATTCTGCTTTGCTTCGCTGGGAACTTGTGCACAAATCCAAACAGTTCCATGGAAATAATGGAAACAGGGAAAGCGCTGCTGGGAAGGTCTGACAGCACTGCCCACTGCCCAGCCAGCCTGGGCTGCTCCAGCTGGGCTGTGGCAGTGCCAGCACAGAGCCTCCCCCTTGAGAGGCTTTCACAGTTGGGCCTCTAGCTGCTCAGAGTGACCCCAAGGTTGTTCAAAGTCTCTTTTCCCAGCCTGGCACTCAAAGAAGCAGTCAGGGCTCTTCATTTCTCGGTCTCAAGGTTGTTTATTGTTCCTTATCTATAAAATTCTTTCTCCTGCCCTGCCCAGGTCCATCCAGCAGGACAGTTCCAGGCACTCTGCCTGCCCCCAGGGCWGTGTTATGTCTTTATACTAAAAACTATGTGTACAATGTTTACAATTACCTCCCAATACCTATCACCTGTGTTACACAGTGAGCTACTCTAAACCCATCTGTAAGTGCCACCATCACAGCAGAAGATGGAGGCCAAGAAGAAGAAGGAGAAAGGCTGGACATGCCCAGTTCCCTCCATCTTGCCCCCTGAATCCTCATTCTAAAAACCCCAAAATCTACTTTGCCACCCTGTGATAAATTCACTATCATTCTATTTAAACTGTCGTGGCTTGCAGATCTTCATCCAAGGTTGGTAACTTGCTCCAAGGGTCATAATCAAAKCCACAGGGGCWTCCTGGGCTCTGTGCCAGGGTCTCTGAGCCCRCTGGCAGGGGTCCTGGCTGRTCWGGACAGCCAGAGGGATGTCCTGGGTGCTGACAGTGTCCCAGCAGTGTGTGCCTTGGGACAGGACAGGGAGCAGGCTCCTGACAGACACAGCTGTGTGAGCAGCAGTGCCAGACARAGAGTGAGGCCTGTCAAGCACCTCTGCTCCAATTCATGGCATTTTTTCTCCAAGCAGATAACAGTATCTATCCTACCCACCTTGAGCAAATATTTGAGAGATAAGCAGCACAGTTTGTGCTCAGCAGCAGTGACTGGACTCTGCTCAGCACCGGGGATGCTTTGCTGCTGTGTCCTGCAGGGCAGGTTCAGGTCAAGCTCAGTGTCCCACCTCTGAACAGCCCTGTTCTCCCTCCTGGGCATTTCCTACAGCCAGCCCCAAAAGCCAGGCACAGCTGAGAGCCCCCATAAAGCACAGGGAGCTGTGCAGAGCTCGCTGTGTTTGCACTGGGGGCAGGAGGGCACACACAGGGCAGGTCCAGCAGGGAGGACACCGGGTGCAGGACAGACCCACCACGTTTGCAGGACCCACAGACAGGCATTTCTCTCTTCTCCCCCTGTCCTCCCACGGAATGAGGAAAGAGACACATTTTAGTGACAGTTTGCTGAAATGTGCGTTCCCTGCTGATTTGACATTGGGCAGAAAAAGTGTCTACAAAATCAATTTTTAATAAATGTAAACAACTAAATTATGAATGACAAGAATATCACTGAACAGTTAAATATTAATCATGTAATTACTTAAATTAATACTTTTAGTGCAATATTGTGATAGYGAGTTCTGCTTAGGCAGTGTCCCTGTGCTGGCCAGAGCAGTGACAGGGACCACAGGACACAGTGCCCCCACAGCAGAGGGACCTGGGGTTCTTAGGGCCTCATGGTGCCACAGCCCCACTTGCTGATTGTCTCACAATAATGGGTGCTCTTCTTAAGACCTCTGGAACCAGATTTATTAGGAAAGAACTTGTTTTTCTATTCAAAATAAAGCTGTCAAGAAAACGGCTGAACTGGCCCAAACCAGAGAGCAAACTTCCCCACCCCAAGAACTTTTCTGTCCCAAAGTGCCCTGAAACTCCCCAGCAGCTGTGTGTGATGTGCAGACCCCCAGGTGTGCTCAGTGGTGCCCCAGGTGTGCTCAGTGATGCCCCAGGTGTGCTCAGTGATGGTCTTTGGGATGGCCAGAGGTGCTCTGGAGGGAGCAGGGGGTGCCAAAAGCCCTGTCTGCTTCTGAAAGGGAGCTGGGGGAGTTGCTGAAGGAGGTGGTGTGTCCTGAGCTCTGCTCTGGGGCTGCACTCAGTGCCCTGCAGCCCCCTCTGTGCTCCTGCCTGCACAGGRTGGAAAATCAGTCCCCAGGATTCAGGGGGCAGCAGCCTTCTGTAGCTACTTGCAGGCAGCACAGGGCTTCTTTCCTTGCCCAAGAAACTACAGAAAAGAATTTACTGGCACTCTTGTCCTTGTGGGTTGGCTGTCTTTGTTGTTTGTTTTTCATCTAATAAAAGAAGATCTTAATATCCTGGTAAAATTGGTGCAAAGCTAGAAACTCGCCCCTCGGCGTTTTGGCGAAACATGATTGKAAATGTAAAAGCCTTTAGCAGAAACAACAAAAGCACAAAGAAACAGCAGGAATGGGATCAACAGGTTCTGTCCTGGCTCTTGGGAGAGGCAGAGAAGTGCAGCCAGCCAGGGCTGGAGGTGCCAGGCTGGACAGCAGCCTGTGGTGGCTCTGTGGCAGCAGTGGTGAGGGCAGGGAGCCCTGGAGGGCTGGGTGGGCAGCACTGCAGAGCAGGAGCTGGGAAAAGCACCTTGCTGGGAGGGCAGGACAAGCCAGGAGGGAGAAGAGGGGACTGGGAGGATCTGAGCTCTGGGCAGAGGGTGTGAGCACGGCCAGGACAGTGGAGGGACACACCTGGCATCCTTAGGCTGGCAGCTGCCGGAGCTGGTCCTGCCTCAGTCTGCTCCCTGTGTGGAAATTCCATGTTGGACACAGATGATACAAGTGCTTCTAAATTAGAAAGTGAAGCATCTCTTGCTAAAGGTGGGGGTGCTGAAGGAGTGTTCATTGTTCAGACTCGCCCTTGCTGCAGATCCCAGTGCAGCCCTTTGGCCTMGTCTCCTCTCCCTGTGCCTCCTCACAGGCAGCACTGCCAGGACCATTCCTGTGTGCCATAAGCAGGGGCCTCCTGAAAGTGCCTCCTTGTCTGCCAGTGCAGTGCTGGCTGCCATGAGCACCCACAAAAACAACATTTTCAAGGTGATGAGTGCCCAGTGTGAGCTGCAGCAGCTCCCTGTGAGTTTAAACTCTCAGCACACGGTGGGTCCCTGGAGGGAGCAGCTTCCTGAGGCTGCCAGCCAGGCCGGGGCCTTATTGCTGATTGATCAGCAGCACATCCATACAGTGCAAGCCCTTCCTGTCCCCCTGCTCTTGCTGACCTGCCAGCTCTGACAGCCTGAGTGCATTTTGCTCCTGGGTGAGGCATTTTGTTCTGGCCACCACTGACCCAMCCACGGAGAGCTCTGTGTCCCTGTGCAGAGCATGGAGCTGCTCCTGGTCKCTGTGCTCCTCCCCACAGCTTCACACATGGACAGCAATCCTGTCAGGAACRGTCCATGTGAGCTCATTTTGTGCTCTCCCAGCGTTGCATTTTCCAGAGGACTTTTCCAGGTATGGTTTGAGCTGGCGAGATGGGAGGAGAGGGAGCTCTTTCCACAGACAGCATTACAACATGCTGCACTGAAGTTGGTTCTTGGAACGTAGCAGCCCCCTAAAATGTCAAATAAATCCTTAAACTATTCATCACTCTGTTTTTGGGGTGGCAGTTAAGTSTTTCAACACTCTGTGAGTTTCTTTCCCCAGCAGTAATTTTGCTGGTGAAGAAATACAGCTCAGGGCACTCCACYAAGTGGAGCCTCAAAATTCATGTTTTGTTTTCATTACKAAAAAAATGCTTTACTACATTAAAGAGTGGCCCATTAAAATGTTGTACCCTGTC
Organism: Sporophila hypoxantha; assembly: GCA_002167245.1. NCBI lineage: Eukaryota > Metazoa > Chordata > Aves > Passeriformes > Thraupidae > Sporophila > Sporophila hypoxantha. Next base: position 128,109 of record NDFG01000606.1, on the reverse strand, counting down.
TTCTGTGCACCCTGCAGTTGTTGGCAAGCCCTCCCCTGTGCCTGTGCAGAGCAGCTTTGCTTCTGCACACTCCAGAGAAAGGGCAGCAGAGGGGAGGAGGCTTCAGCCACAGCTCAGCTTGTTCARGTGTGAGATCTCAAAACTTCCAATAGCCATGCAAATTTACTCAGTAAATGTATGTACTGAACCTTAAGCTATCAGTGCTMCCTCTGCTTTCAGTGTATCCCAGCACAGCACACTGCCAAAGGAAATAAATTAACTGTCTGGTTCCTGGAATAAAGTGTAAGGCTGTACAAAGCAGTATGTTTAACTGTCTTGGGCAAATGGCCCTAAAATAACAGCAAAAAAGTGCACAGTGAATTTCAGGAGTCTTACTGAACCTTGTGATTATAGGAATGAAATGTTGCCAGGTGAACTGGATGGTATTCTCTGATACTGTAGGGATGCTGGAGGTTGGAGAAAACAGTAAATGTTATAATTAGGGTTCAGGAGAGCACTTGGTTATTCTCACAAGTCATTCAGACTAGCTGTATGCTGGCATGGGCATGAGAGCAGGCAGCAAAACCTTGGAGCTTCCTCAATTAAGAGAGCAGAAAGGTTTTTTAGCAAAATTCAGTGGAGACTTACCAAGTCCAGCTTTATTTATTATTTCTGCATTTTATTTAGATACAAATGGTGCATTAATAAATTTACAGCCATATTAGCAAGTCAGAAGGTCAGAGCAAGGTGCAGCTGTGGGCCAGGGCACAGCAGGAGCAGCAGTGGGGCAGCAAACCTGCCCCTTCCCAGCCCTGGGGGGCACTGGGGTCACTCCTGAGCTGGGCTGGGAGCTTGGCCTGGGGCTGGGAGGCAGCCAGGCTGGGCTGCAGCAGTGCTGGGCATGGCCTGCAGCAGGGTTTGATGGGCTTGTTTTGCAGGGAAGGGCAGAGCCCTGCCCTGGTCTCAGCTCCCAGGGGATTTCCTGGGCGARTGGGAGGGCTGGCTGATAGTGAAATGCAGCCAGCTGTGGGATGGTCTCTCTGGGAAATGGAGGAGTCCTCGTGGCAGGATTATTTAAGGCTGGACTTTGAAAGATGAGCCACTGTGCAGTGGGGAACAATGCTGCACTGTCAGAGAGATGGACTCAATTACTTAATAGGTCGTTGCTGTCTGTCTCCTGCGTTTTCCCTTTCAAGAACATATACTCAGCTGGGTTATTTCTCATGGGAAGACAAAGCCTTGTGAGAGGAGGCAGGCATTGCAGGGGYGAGGCTGGAGGAGCAGCAGCCAGGCAGATGCCTGGTTTGCTGTCCGTGGAGCAAGCTCTGGAAAAACCTGGAGTGGTGTGGCTGATGTGGTCCTTTGGTCCCATAATCAGCTGATCCCCTGGTCCCACAGGTCTTGCTCCCGTTTTTTTCCCTCACAAAAGATTTGCCATGGTGCTCTCCCCCTGCCAGGCTCATCCCCAGGACTGCTGGTGGTGACACTGTGGGGCTGCACGGGCCATTGGTTTCTGGGTTTGTGCATTGGATGGACACTGACATCTCCACACAGCTCATCTCAAGGCCTGGGCAGCCTCTCCTCCAGCACAGAAAGGGTTGGATGGGGTTTGATCAAATGCCTGCCGAGCTCATGGCCAGGAACCCATCCCTGGAGCAGCCAGTGGGTAGCAGGACATGGAGCACAGGGATGTGTCACAGCCAGGGACTTGTGCTCTCCCCAGGAGCCCTCTGCCTCTGTGGGGTGAGCATTCCAGCTGTGGGGTGAGCGTTCCAGCTGTGGGGTGAGCACTCCAGCTATGTGGGGTGAGCATTCCAGCTGTGGGTGATTCTCCCCAGGCTCCCTCTGGGGTGACCATTCCAGGTGGGGCCATGGCCCTGCCTGGCTGGGCAGCAGAGCCTGGTTGGTGCCAGGGCAGCCACTCAGTGCCCTCAGTGCCCCCAGCCAGGGCTCCTGCCCTCCTGCACYTGTTTGTCACCAAATGAACACCCTGCATTACCTTATGCACCTTGAATTGATGCTCCTAAATTGGTTGTTCTCAAGCCCCAAGGGTGTGATGAGATTTTGTCTCTTTTGCCCATTTCTTTTTCTCTTCTCTTTTTTCCAGAATAAGTCGTCTGTTTAATGGCACAGAGCCTATTGTCTTGGACAGTTTAAAGCAGCATTATTTCATTGATCGAGATGGGGAGATTTTCAGATATATATTAAGCTTCCTAAGGACATCCAAGCTACTGCTCCCAGATGACTTTAAGGTAAGGAAAGCTAGAGTCTGCAATCTGTTTTTTCCTCCCGTTCTGTCATTTGTTTTGGGGCAGGTTYGTTTGTATGCTTGACCTAAACACACTTAACTAAATGTTGCTGTTTATTTGTTAGGATTTTTAGTACTTGTGTATTACACCAGGGATGCTATTATTTAATAAATGGACCAGTGGTTGTCATGGATACCGAGAAAAGTTAAACGATGGAGCTTATAGCTAAATCAGTTTTTCTAAACTAATTGTATTTTCTCACATTTTTAGCTTATTTATCAGGGTATAACAACAATTAAGAAGCAACATCAGCAGCTTGCACTTAGCAGGGTTTAATGCTCAGGATCTGAAAGAAATGTCTCAAATTTGATACACAGAGGACTTGAACTGTGTAAATCTTTTTCTTGTTGGTATAAAAAAGAAACCCTTAAACAAGCCCATGAGGATTTGTGTTAGACATAACCACTGCAGATGGCTTGATGTCAGGAAGTAATCAGCTCACAGTTAATGTCAAAATATTGTTGGGAGCTGGAATTGACTGAGGGCTTTTTAAGGAGCAGGACATGTTTTGTGTGAAGCCATGGTGCTGGTTGTTTCTCTGCAGGCCCTGATTGTTAAGGGCTCTCCTTTTGGCCTGGTTTGTTTGGCTTTGCACTTAGGAAACTTCCAACATTGCCACCCTGATGGATGAAAATTAGAAGACAAAAGTGTCCAAACTGTAGATGACAAGATTCAACAAAAGCAATTATTCCAGGATGAAGTGYTGAATAAATTGGGATGGCAGATGGGGATCTGCTCAGTTAGGGGATGCAGAGCATTGCTAGGAAGGAAAACTCCTGCTTTCTCTGAAATGCCATTTCACTTTGTTGTCCTGGCTGGGCACAGGACCACTTGGTGAGTTGTGACTGAGTGAGTCCAGAGTGCTGGTGGTGGCTCTTGCTTTGGAGCAGAGCTGGTCCTGGTGCCAGCTCAGCCATTCTCACCTGAGGCAGGAGGACAATCACATCTGACCCCCTGTGGGAGGGCCTGCAGCTCACATCTGCAACACATCACAACCTGCAGGGGCAGGTTCTGGCAGTGCTGGTTGGAGCTCCAGCCCAGAAGGGCTGCCCTGAGCACTGGGTGTTCCTGGATGGGCTGGGGAGGAGAAAACTCTGCAGGGAAATGAGGGAAAGCCTCAAACCTGTGTGTAGTGGTGGATCTACATACCAGAGCAGTCCTGGGGCTGTAGGATGGATGAAGGGAAGGGTGGATGGAGAGGTGGGAGAGGCACAGGAGAGCAGCTGTGATTTGGACAGTGCAGTGGGACAGGGTGAGAAGAGGACACACCCTGAGTGCTGTGTCCAGTCTGGCCCCTCAGCTTGGGAAGGACCTTGAGATGTTTGAGCACACCCAGAGGAGGCAACGAGGCTGGAGAGGGGCTGGGAACACAAACCCTGTGAGGAACCCCTGAGGGAGCTGGGGGTGCTCAGCCTGGAGAAAAGGAGACTCAGGGGTGCCCTCATCACTCTGCACAGCTCCTGAAAGGTGCCTGTGCCCAGCTGGGGCTGGGCTCTTTCTCCAGGCTGCACTGACTGAACCACAGCACACAGCCTCGAGCTCTGCCAAGGGAAATACAGGTTGGATATTAGGAAAAGTTTTTTACAGAAAGAGTGATAAAGCTCTGGAATGTTCTGCCCAGGGAGGTGGTGCAGTCCCCATCCCTGGGTGTGTTTAACAAAGCCTGGATGTGGCACTGGGTGCCAGGGTTTAGCTGAGGTGCTGGGGCTGGGTTGGACTCGATGGTCTTGAAGGTCTCTTCCAACCCAGTGATTCTGTGATTCTGTGAGGAGAGGGTAGGAGAGAAGAGAGAGGAGGTTTGAGCTGATCATGGCCTCCACCAGCACCCAGATTCCAGAGGGGCCCAGTCCCAGAAGCAGCAGGATTTGGCTGGAGCCTGGAGGGCAGAGGATGCCCAGGGTTGGTGTGTGCATGAGCTGGGCAGGGCTGGGGGCTGTGCCTGCTCAGCCCCTGCTCCCCCAGCCCTGGGCACAGGGCAGCTGCACCTCAGCCAGCTCCTCCCTGGGAGAGCTCAGAGCAAACCCCAGGCTAATGAGGGCTCWGGAACAAAGCAAAGCATTGCTAGGTGGGGAGTAACTAAATCAAAATGCATAGAAGAATGCTCTGTAAAGCTGTATTAAAACTGCACTGTAAACGGATTTAACTTCACAGAAATRGTGTAATTTTGCCAGCATGATTAAAGTGACAGAAGACAATAATCAAAGGCAGCAAATGGAATCACTTGGTGTTTCTAAATGCAAAACTCTATTTYAGGTATAAAACCTGACAGCTTTTCCAGTGAGACTTGCATTAAATGTTCTTTATGTCAAACAAAGCACTATCAAGTGTTTTGAATATTTATTAGTTTTTACCCCTTAATTTAATCAAGCAGTTTATTAGCCTCAAGGTTTAGCCAAGTTGCTTTTCAACTTGAATTGCTGCTCAGATGGTTATTTTGGAAAGTTTGGAATGTTAGTACCACACCAGCATTATTGTGTTTGCTATTTCAGTGTTGTTTTCAGAGAAGTTAACACTGAAATGCAGAGAAAGTGGGGTGTGTGTTCTGGGGCTAGTGATTCTTTATTATCAAGTCTGATGGTGTGTTTACAGTGAATATTAATTACACTTGCAGCTACTACTAAGGCAGAACTTGAAAGTGTCTCCCAGGTCTTCCTGCTGAAGGTAGCARTGCTATGGTTGCTGTGATTTTCCTGGGTTTGGGGGATTTTAAGCCWCATGAAGTGTGCTGAGTGTGAGAGTGAGAGTGTGGCTGTTCTGCTCTGCAGCCAGGCTGGGATGGAGCCTGGCTGGAGCTGCTGCAGCTCCTCTGCCTGCTCTGGTTCAGTGCCCTGAGCATGGGCACTGTGAGCACCCCTGAGCCTGGAGCAGAGCCTGGGGCAGCTCAGCCCTGCACAGGAGCTGCTCCTCCCCTGGTGCCCAATCTGCCCTCCCTGATCCTCCTGCCATCACAGGGGCTCCCAGGACCTGRCCCCTTCACTGCCCATGCCTAAGGGCACACAGAGCCAGGAGCTGCTGCGAGCCTTGTTTGACACTCACTGCTGCTCAGAGAGCATCAGACACACACAGACACGGTAATGTGAGTGTTGTAACAGGCACAGGCAGTGTGAGTGTTGTAACAGGCACAGGCAATGTGAGTATTGTAACAGGCACTGCAATGTGAGTATTGTAACAGGCACTGCAATGTGAGTGTTGTAACAGGCACTGCAATGTGAGTGTTGTAACAGGCACTGCAATAGTGAGTGTTGTAACAGACACAGGCAGTGTGAGTATTGTAACAGACACAGGCAGTGTGAGTATTGTAACAGGCACGCTGCAATGTGAGTATTGTAACAGGCACAGGAAATGTTGAGTGTTGTAACAGACACAGGCAGTGTGAGTATTGTAACAGACACAGGCAGTGTGGGTATTGTAAACAGGCACAGGCAGTGTGGGTATTGTAACAGGCACAGGCAGTGTGGGTATTGTAACAGGCACTGCAATGTGAGCATTGTAACAGGCACAGGCAATGTGAGTATTGTAAGAGACACAGGCAGTGTGAGTATTGTAACAGGCACAGGCAATGTGGAATATTTGTAACAGACACAGCAATGTGGTATTGTAACAGACACTGCCAATGTGAGTATTGTAACAGACACTGCAATGTGAGTATTGTAACAGACACTGGCAATGTGAGTATTGTAACAGACACAGGCAGTGTTGGAGTATTGTAACAGACACTGCAATGTGAGTAGTTGTAAACAGACACTGCATGTGAGTATTGTACAGACACAGCAAGTGTGGGTTTTAACAGACACAGGCAATGTGGGTATTGTAACAGACACTGCAATGTGAGTATTGTAACAGGCCACTGCAATGTGAGTATTTGTAACAGACACTGCAATGTGAGTATTGTAACACACAGACAAGAGGCAATATGAATACTGTAAACACAACAGACGAGGGTAAATTGAATATTGTAACAGGCACTGCAATGTGAATATTGGAACAGGCACAGGCAGTGTGAGTGTTGTAYCYGACACAGGTAATGTGAYTATTGTAACAGGCACTGAAATGTGAACATTGTAACTCCCTCAGAGAGGGAGGAGCACAAAGGCACAGGATGTCTCAGTTTTATGTGGATTGCAGAAATCACCTGTAGCACCAGAATGACAGGGCCACTGCTCCAATTTATTAATACAGTTACAAATTTGTGTGCTTGCATCTGAAGTCTCCCAAACTGACCTCAGGAAACAGTGCAGTTGTCAGTGTAGAAGTGAGCAACTTTCCTTCACAGCCAGGAGTCAGATCTTCACAGCACTAAAAATACAAGYGAAACATTGAGTTAGGATGACAGTTTGTTGTTTCATGTAATAAAGAATAACAAGTGAAAAATGGACAGAAAGAGCCATTTCAGCCTGCTCAGGAGTCAGCATTAGGTACAAGAACAAAGGGTGTGTTTGGCACTGGAGAGCAGCAGCAGCTCTGTGGGACACAAGGGCTCAGCCTGTGCTGGTGCCTGTGCTGGGGGCACATCTGGACCATGGAGCAGCAGCACTGCTGGCCTGGAGTCACAGCCAGGAGGATGCCACCCTCTCACAGGTCACTGCCAGAATCCAGCCCACTTGAAACCCACCACAGAAAAAGCTTTTCTYCTGAACAAAAAGCAGAAAATCGTTTTGTGAAAGGCAAAAGGCTTTTTGCATCTTTGAAAGGTCTGTCAGTGTTTCCCATGAGARCTACATGCAGGCCAGGAGCTGTGGCTGCAGAAAGGCTCTGTGCATCCCTGCCTGTCTGCTCCCTCCTTCCAGTGACCTGGCAGAGCTTCCCAKCCGTTCCTGCAGCAGCCACAGGGGGTTCATGGGGGCTGAAAGGCTTTTTGTGGCACTTTACAGAAAAATTAAAGGCTGCCCTATGTCCCCTTTCAGTCTGTCAAAGAGCACCCTGCTTGTGACTGCACTYGTGGTGGAATCTCCTCCAGAGCAAAATGTGTTCCTGGGCTGAACAGAAGCAGCTCCACTGCCTGTCACAGTACTTGGCTCTGGTGCTGCTGTTAGAGCTGGAACACAGGAAACAATGCCTGTAAGGGATGGGAGATGCTTTGGTCCTGCAGGACAAGGAATCCTGGCGCTGTACAGAATCTGCTGTGGGGTGCTGCCTGCTCTCAGCAGCACTGCCCTGCCTGGCTGCAGGGAGGCTGAGGTGTCCCTGTGGCCCAGAGCTGTGSCCTGGGGCTGGGTTCAGTGCCCCCTGTGCCCTGGGCTGCTCCCTGCCTGTGCCAGTGGGATGTGCCTCCCCTGGATGGGGCCATGTCTGCATCTGCCTTTGGGAACTTACTGAAACAACAGCATGGAAATGTTCTCCTGCTGTTCTGTGGCACCTCCCTGCTGAGGGCTCTTGTGGGTTTCATTCTTCTGCTTCACATTTCATATTACACTCAAGTAACTCTTCAGGGTGGGGTTTGATACCTGCAGAGCAAGGGTGGCAGTACCTGTGCCAGCATTACCTGGYCATCCCAAGTGTCCAGTGCAGACAGGCCAGAGCTGGGCTCTCCCAGGCTGGTCACAGACAGAATTGTGAACAATGTGTAAAACCTGAAGGAAAAGATTTTGGGCTTGGTYTGTGACCCTGTCCAAGCACAGGATCCAGAGAACCTGACCCCCGTGCTGTGAGCCATTCACTCTGTGTTCCTGGCTCTGTGAAACCCCCCTCCCTCCCTAAACACACAGTCAGGTTGCCTCAGGATGCCCCAGTCCCTCCCTGCAGAAAGGCCAATGTCCCATCAGAGGAGCAGGGGCAGCGTTTGCTGCTGGTGCTGTGGGCAGAGGGGTCACACAAGGTGTCCCTGGTGTCCCTTCCCAGCACTGCCACTGAATTTCTCTGGCTGCAGAAGACTCTTTTTTTATCCCCTCCACTTGTWACTGTGCTTCAGCACCACCAATTCCCCTTTCTGGCCCTGCCTGGCAGTGGTGCCCATTCCCTGGCATCAGCTCCTGGCAGCAGCACCCCTCAGTCCCCAGGGGCTGTTGCAGGGCCCTTCTGCAGGTGCACAGCCCTTCCCATATCTGTGCTGAACCCGAGTGTGGAGCAGGCACAGGCAGSAGAGTGACTTCAGAGTCCAACCCACACACCTTGGCTCAGCCCTGGTGCTCCAGCCCAGCCCTGATTCCCACACAGCCCCTGAACTGTGGCTCTTCATTCTGGCAGCATGAATGAAGAAGAGCTGTTCCATCTGAAAGCAGGTTTTCTTCTCACAAAATGGTATCAGGATGTGCAATTTGTGCTGTTCATTTTAGGGCAAATGACAGCCAGSCAGAGTCCCTGCAGAGCTGCAGTGATGGGGTGGGCTGAGCTGGCTCTGGGAGGAGCAGGGCTGCTGTGATCTGGGCTTTGCTTGCTTTATGGCATTGCTGTTCTGMCCCGAGGCTGCAGCACCATGGAAGTCCTTGATTCAGGACCCTGCCAGGCCAGGGGAGGCACTCAGAGCCTCTGTAATGGGATGGGCTTTGCATCCACCTCACAGCCCTGTGCCACTCTGCTCTCAGCAAGGAAGGGCTGTTCTTTCTGTRACTGTACATCTCCTCCAGGTTTCACTGTTGAGTTTTCTTAGCACAAATTCACTTGATTGATTTTACAAATAATACCTTATTTTATAGTGTCCATGAACCCAGACACTSTGAAACTGGTTTTTCAGGACCTTCTGAAAGCAGCAGCTGACTTTCCATTGCCTTCAGAAAGTGCTGGGTGCTCCTGGTCACTCWACACCATTGCATTTCCCCTTGGCATTGCATGTTTCCTTGCTTGGAAAAGCAATCCCTGGCACCAGGAGATGCCAAGTGGGCATTTGGCAGCCACTGCACACACCTCTGTACTGAYCACAGTTTGGTGGTAAGAGTGTGCACATTCAGTGTCCTGCACGGAGATTGCAGATTTATTTTTTTTAATTTAGGCATCTAATCCCTGTAGGTTTAAATTGATCCCCTGCTCAGTACCGAGGGAGCATCACTGGTGGGCAGAGCAAAGCAGTGATGGCTCAGCAGAGTGCTGCTTCTGGCAGGCTGAGGATGTGAGGACAGGGCTCTGGGGCTGGTGCTGTCCTGCCTGAGCCCAGGTGCTGCAGGCAGCCTCCACAGCTCTTTGCCTGGCCTGTTCCCAGCACTGGCTGTGGGTTGTTTGCAGCATGCTCTCTGCATGATTTCTTCTTTAATCTTCTGTGTTTTCRATCTTCAAGCTGTCCCGTGAGAGTGTTTGTTGCCCTCATTTCTTCCCACTCCCTCTTATCCCTCTTCCTCTCTGCTCCTCTTATCCTCCAGTCCTTTTTTCTGCCTTAGCAGTGTGCACATTGTCCCCACCTCGGCAGACATCAAAGCCATGTGAAGGGTTGGATGTCCCTTTTGTGAGCGATCACCTTGCCCTGTCACTGTGAATATTCATGTGTCTCCGGGCTGCAGCAGCCCCGGGGWGAAGGAGCACCTCCACTACCCGTGGCTCTGTGGTGCCAAATTTGAGCAGAGATAACTGCTTTGGTTCAGTAATACCCTGCAGCAGGAGATTRTACAGGTTAATTCCAAACCAGTATGTAGAGTTGCACCTTTTTGTGCTGCATCTTCATTGGCCTTTGATTCCCCTCCTCCCCAGTCCTGGGGCACAGCACACCCGGTACTTCTCAGGTGCTTTTGGTGCCCATTTCCTGACTGCTTCTTGTCATATCATTCCTTCCAGACCAAACGATTTCAGCCATTTCAGRCTTGATTTTTCTTTWAATTTTATTTTTCATGTCACTGGTGCAGAACTGGCCTTTGTCCAGGTGTTGACCTGCAGCACAGCCCACAGGAGCAGCTGTGGGGCAGCATCTGAGGGTGTAAAGGGGTGCAGAGCAGGGAGAGCACAGCCAGGTCCCTGCAGGGAGGAGCTGAGCTCCTCCTGAGCTGCTGCCCTTGCCCTGGAGCCTGGGGGAGCCTGGGGGAGCCTGGGGGAGSCTGGGGGAGCAGGGTGCCCCAGGGCCTGTGCCCCCTCCTGGGCTGCCTGGGCTGGGGCTCACACCCTTTGCCTCCCTGTGCTCTCACAGATTTCAGCTGAGGTGGGAAAATCTGCCAGAATCTGATGYAACAATCACTGAACTGGGCATTGGATCAGATTGGGAATTGGGATTGCCCAAAGCCCAAGTGAAGTGATGGACAAATGGCAGGGCAGAGCTGCTTCTGTTGAGCCCTTGGAGCACACAGCTGAGCTCCCAGCCACGGTCACCTCCTCCCTGTGATTTACCAGGCTCCAAAGTACATTGAAATACATGAATAGTCATCAATGGCAGGCAGCAGCTCAGCTGCTGGAGCTGAATTTCAGCCTCAGCAAGGCAGGTGAGAAGTGAAGCTGAACTGACATGTCCATCACCCAGCACAGCCTGAGCTCCGCTGTGAGATCAGAAGTGTCCGAGCCACGGCTGAGGAGCAGGGCTTGGAACATCTTCCCTTGCATCAGGGAGCTTTGTTTATTGCAAGCAGCTATTTTGYTTTCTTAACCCAAGAGTGAAGCCTTGTGGCACTGAGCTTGTGGGATAATGAAAGAAAGGATAACTCAGTGCCATGGGACCTCTCAGCCAGCCCCAGCAATGGAGCCCCAGCACGGTGTGGTGCTGTGGAGGTGTGAGTGCCTGGTACCTGTTGCCTTTGCTCTCTTGCTGACAACACATAAGCCTAAGTAGGTCAAACAGGAACAATACTCATTTTTAAAAGAGAACTATAAGCATTTCTAGTTTCTCTCTCTCCCTCTCTCTTTTTATTTTTTTTTCCCAGGACTTTAATCTTTTATATGAAGAAGCAAAGTACTACCAGCTGCAGCCAATGATTAAGGAACTTGAGCGATGGAAACAAGAGAAAGAACAAAGGAAACATTTCCAGCCCTGTGACTGCTTGGTTGTGAGAGTGACTCCAGATCTGGGGGAGAGGATTGCACTGAGRGGGGAGAAGGCTTTGATAGAGGAGATCTTCCCGGAGACCGGGGATGTCATGTGCAACTCTGTGAACGCGGGCTGGAACCAGGACCCCACCCACGTTATCAGGTTTCCCTTGAACGGATACTGCCGGCTGAACTCCGTGCAGGTAACGAGCCCCTGCTCCTGCCCGGGCCCGGGCTGCTTCCCACTGCCTCTGCTTCAATTCTATGCAAATTATTTGCTTCTGCCCAATTCCTTTCAGTGCTTATACTGCAAGGAACCATTTTTCTGCCTGGTGAGATCACAGTCTTTCAGGTTTTCCTAAGTCTAAGCAGAAAAATACATTTAGATTTTGTGTATGTTAGTGCCATGCTGGCCTCATAATGGTGTTATACTGATAAATGCTAATTTTTTTCATCAATGTATAGCCTTTGGCAGTTTTTTTTTTCCTCCAAAGTGCCTCTAGGAAGAAAGAGAGTTCCAAAAACTACAAAAAAAAATCTCCACACCATTTTATAGAAAATGCAACAATGTGTAAATGCATAATTTATGTCTCACTCATAATTAAATGATGGTGCCTGCGGGATGGACTTAAAAAAATTGATCTCTGCACTTTTTTTTTTTTCAAAAGGATGTTCTATAAAAATTGCCCAGAGTATTTTAAACAAAAATGTATTTCATTTTATACCCAGAGTTTTGACATTAGGTTTAAAATTAAACATATGAAACAAAAGAAGATAACTGGACAGATAGGTGGATGGCAGCAGGAATAAATAGGTGCTCTGTGTTGAGGCAGCAGCCTGTGGGCAGGCAGGGCCATTTCTCAGGGATCAGCAGTGCTGAGCCAGAGCTCTGGGCAGGAACCAGCTGCCCTTAACTTGGGCAAGACAGAGCTCCTGGTTTCCCTGTGTGCTCCTTTGGAATTCCCAAACAGCAAATGCTCGTGTTATGGGCAGGGACATCAACRTGGAGGGGAGCATTTCCCAAATTGCCATCCTGTGCACCCTGTGCAGCTGGGCTGTGGCTGTGGGTGTGAGCTGGGCTGTGGGAGATGCCTTGAGAAACTCCCTGTGGGCAAAAGCCCAGGGAGGAGCTGCTCTGGGGGCCAGGCTGGCTGGGCAGGGGGCAGCAGCCAGGGGGACACCAGCCTGCAGCTCTGTGGCTGTGTGGGTGCTGCACATCAGGCTCAGGCTCCCTGGGCCTGCCAGGACACCCTCAGGAGGGTCCCTGAACGTGTGATGGTGCCTGCAGGCACCAGTGCCCCCCTGCATGGGCAGCATGCCCTGTGCCCCCTGTGAAACCAGCCCAGAGCCCCTGCACTGGGGGCTTTGGGTGCAGCCTCCCCAGGGCTGTGTTTGGGTGAACTTGCCCAGGCTGGGCTCAGTTTTGCACAGCCCTGAGCAGTGTCACACTTGGTCAGGTGTTTGGGCTGGGGGTGCTCAGAGGCAAGCTCCGTTTCTGCAGCAGTGGGACAGGGAGGCTGTCCCAGTTGGCAGTGGGAGCAAAGGGACGTGTCCCCATATTGGCAGTGGGACAGAGAGGTGTCCATTGGCAGTGGCAGGTGAGTGTCCCCATTGGCAGTGGGACAGAGAGGTGCCCATTGGCGTGACGACGTCATTGGTGACACGGGACGTGTCCCATTGCAGTGGGACAGGGACGTGTCCTCCATTGGCAAGTGGACAGGGAGTGTCCATTGCCTGTGCTGGGAGGAGAGGCAGCAGCTCAGCTCAGGTGGGGAGGAGCATTTGTGACCCTGCATGGGCACACAGTGTGCTGGGGAGGAGCATTTGTGACCCTGCCATGGAGACAGTGGTCTGGGGAGGAGATTTGTGTCTCCTGGCATGGCAGCATGGTTGGGGAGCAGCATTTGTGAACCCTGCCATGGCACACAGTGGTTGGGGAGCAGCATTTGTGACCCTGCCATGGCACACAGTGGCTGGGAGGATGATTTGTGTCCCTGCCATGGCACACAGTGTGAGGGGAAGGTGATTTGTGTCCCAGCCATGCTGTCCATGGGAGCCTTTAGATGCCACCAGCCATGAGAGGAGCAGAAACCATGCAGGGTGACAGTGAGCAGCTCAGCCCTGCCTGGCAGAGCTCTGGGTGCCCACATGGTTGAGCACTGGGCTCTTCTATCCAGGGCTGTGACTCCTGGGATACATGTGCTACATGTGTAGTAAAAGCTGAACACTAATTGCTGGTATTATTTGAATGTGTTTTGAATTCAGTCAAAATTCAGACAYAATCAAAGGGTCTCTTTGCAAGTTCATGTTGTGGAAAAAAWTTTCTGTCAAAGAGTCTYCAGTATAAGTAATCCTGTTAAATTACATCATTTTACTAAATTACATCATTTTACTATGTAATTAATAGAAAGTGTTTTCAAACACTTTCTGGAAAATGATGCATTTCTGAGACCAAAGGCTGATGAAATCAGCAGCTAATTAGCATTGGCTCTGATGAACTCTGGTCAGCACACAAACACTGCTCTTCCCCCTCCAAGGATTTTTTTGGCAAAACAATTTAAGTCAAAAMCTGGAAGTGCAGTGAGGCAGATGCACAGACTTAAGGGAGATGGGGAGTGGTTGGAAGAGCAGAATTGCAACACAGGAAGCCTGTCTGCTCTTTGCTCAGGTGATTCATAACTTCTGCCTCCCTGTGCTCTGCTCAATGTATTTGGTAGCACAGTTGCAATATTTATATATTTTTTCTATATTTGAAAAATATTTTCATTGCATGCTTTATATCAAGAACTGTGCATATWAAACAAAGAACATCAACAGCTAATAGGCAAAAAAAGAATACAGGAACTCTTGATTTTACACCCCTTTGTAATTATYTATAGGTACAGGWTTTTTCAACTCCTTGCAATAGGTTCTGGTGGGAATCACCAATTTACCTTAGAGAAAAGTCTGTGATGCTTGGGAATGTTGAACATTAAGTCTTCATAATTAAGAATGTAWTTGTTAATATTCTGCACAATTTAAATGAAAGGATCAGGTTTCCATTTGGAAAACCTCCCAACAAAATCAGATGTGCTTGGAATATTGGAAGCCAGCATATATTAAATCTGGGCACAAATCCCCTGTTTAATAATGTGCATGTGTCCCTGTACATGGGAGAGTCACAGCTGATACTCAGTTCTTGGCATATTCTCTTTGGGGATTTCCAGCAGAGCAGCAGAGACAGTCACTGCTTTCCCCCTGTCCATACCTTACCTTCAGAAGAAATAAAATGCATAGAATCAAATTCTCTGCATGGGATTTAAACCTGTCCATGCTCAAATGCTGTTCAGTCTCATGGAAGCACTGAAAGGAGCTCAGCRTCATCCCAGTGACACACAAAACTGCAGTGTTTGAACATCCTCAGCATTGTTTACAGGATTTGGCCTGAGAAAATGGATGATCCCAGGGTTTTTAACTCCAGATTACAGCCTGCAGCCTGCTCCTCCCAGCACGTTCTGGGCAAAGAGGAATTGCRTTGCTGGCTGGTGCTGCTCTGAGGTGCAGGGTCTGCCTGGACTGGGTCTTTGCACAGAGAGGCTCCATGAAAAGGAATCTGTGTTAAATCCAGCTTTCCATAGCTTTGGTCTGAGGCAAGCCAGGGGCACCCCCTGCTTGTTTTGTCTTACAAGCAAATTGATTTTAAAAACTTTTTAGCAAGGATTTTGAAGTCCCATCTCTCTCAGAACTCTTACCTGCCAATCCTCTGTTCCACTATCCAGTTCAGTGGGAGAAGCCTCCTTTCCCCTGGCTGGATTGTGTCTCATTTCCTCCTGTCAGGGCTAGGAGCAGTGATCACAGCACAGAACATATCCCAGCCTGTGAAACAGAGCCTGCAGGTGTCTAATTCCTCCTTCTGTCCCAGACTCCTCCTGCCTTCCCCCTGAGCAGGAGCAGGGCTGGTGTCTGCACCATTTCTGTCCTACAGGCCCCATACAGCCCGGGTGAATAAGAGGGATGAAAGTTTTCTTTCTCTGTCTTAAATGTATTTTATTWACCCGCTCTCCTGCCTCTTCTTTTCTTCTCTCTCACTTCATTTCTCTTCCATACTCTGCTGTGCTTTTTTGATCTTTCAGTTCTGCTACTTTCTTGCAGTGCKGAGTATGTAAAAATCAGGGCAGAAGTCAGGGGGATTTGGCAGATGTGACTCTCTGAGGATGTCCCTGTGTCCCAGYGCCAGGCAGAACTCCTCAGGCAAGCTGATTTTCAGCAGACTGGGCAGGACTTAGGCAKAGCCCTGCTGGAGCAGCCTCTTTGCCCATCCTTGGAGCCAGGGCAGCAAGAGTGAAAGGTTTTAGTCAGCCCCGAAAGCCAAAGCCTGGCTAAATGCAGATAAATAACACAGGCAGCCCCCAGGAGGGATGGAGGGGATGAAAGGCAGCAAATGCTGCTGCCACGGTTTGCACTGCACCAGGACACCCCCTTGGACACAGCTGGCCCCCAAAATCAGCTCCTGGCAAAGGCAAAGCCAGCACTGAGGCAAAGGAGAGCGTGCACTGGGCAGTGCAGGGGTCTGTGTGAGGGCAGGGCCCTGCCCACAGTGAACTGGYCACCAACCAAACTCCTCCTGAACCTGAGCCCAGGGAGGCACAGCTGGCTCTGCCTGCAGGGGATGTGCTGCTCAGACACRTCCCCAGCATGAGGAAGATTTGTAAAGGGCTTGCTCCAGGTCYCTGTGGGTGCAGAGGTGRCACACGGGGCTGGGGCTGCTGAGAGCAGGATCCTGGCTTTAATAAACCATGGGGTCACTTCCCTGTTCCTCAGTGGGAGCCACACTTGGGTGAGGCTCTGGGAGACCAGCACAGGCTGCTCCTTGATGGCAATTATCAGAGAGAAACACAGCAGCCATTGTTCCAGGTGCTGCCCAGGACTCAGGGGAGCCTGAGAGGGTCCTGCACTGTGACSTGCCCAAGGTGGCTCTGGCATCTGCCCTCACCTGGCTCTGGGAGAGGCCTGGTGCATCCTGCTCTGCTGGGAAGCTGAATATCAACACCACAGCCCCGTTCCCAGAGCCAGGATCAGCATATCCTGGGGAAATGTGCTGTGTGACAGTCACAGAAATTAAAGTTGCCTCTGGGTTCCTTAAATTCCTGCATCTAAATTGCACCAACTTTTCTTCAGGAGGAGAAGGAGAAAATCCATATTTGGGCAGTACAGATTAACCTCTTTSTTGGGCCAGAACATTTCCCTGTTGCCCACATCCTGTCCCTGCCATGCTTTGCTCCCTTCCAGCGAGGGCAAACAGCTGTGATTGCCACAAAGAGCTGGTGGATGTGTTATTTGAACTCCTAATACATTTTCATCTGCCAAGGAAGAGCTTCTCAGCCCTCCTCTCTCTCAGACTGTTCATATTACTATGCCAATGATTAATTGGCACTTTTTATTAGAACTTAAACCTGATGTTGCTTTCTATAACTGTCTCTTATACACATCTAGATGTGTATAAGAGACAGCTCTCTATTACTATGCCAATGATTAATTGGCACTTTTTATTAGAACTTAAACCTGATGTTGCTTTCTATAAYGAGRGAGAGCATCAATATCACCACAGTCCAGTATTTTACTATAWAATGTACTAAGCTGCTCTGCAGAGTGCTTATTTCTTTGATTAATTTTTGTTTTCTACAGAGGTTTGCTGAGAGCAAGACTTTAATCACAGCATAGTCATTTAACAATAAGTTGTAGAATTATAGCTGAATAATATTCATTCAAGGAGGACTCGAAAGACTAAATCCATCATTTAGATCTGGTGCTTCCAGATGCTTTTATCACGAAAATTTCCTAAATATTAATCTGATTGTTTTCCCTCCACATTGCAGGTGCTCGAGAGGTTATTTCAGAAGGGATTTAACGTGGCAGCTTCCTGTGGTGGTGGGGTGGATTCCTCCCAGTTCAGCGAGTACGTGCTGTGCCGTGAAGACAGACGAGCACAACCCACCCCAACAATCAGAATAAAACAGGAGCCCCTGGACTAGACCCCCCCTGCCCCCTTGTAACCGTAGAAGTGTTTAATAGTCCCTTATGTGAAACACTAAGGATTTGCAAAACAGTATTAGCAAACAGATTTGGACTTTCTGTTGCCCYTTAGTGGTACTCTGAAACTACCTGTCACACAGCCAGCCATGGAATGCATCTGGAAATCCATTGCCTGGCCTTCCCGGCGGAGTTCCTGAGCACACCCGGGCTGGGATGGACCTGGGGCTGACCAGCAGTGCTGTGGAACAGGCAAAGCTTTGGAAACCCTGGCCCTGGCCTGGACTTCTGCAGCAAGAGCCATGGAAGCAGTGGAAGGGACCAGCAGGAGCCCAGGGACAGCCAGAGCTGCGCTGTGGGGACGGGGGCGTCTGCGGGAGGAAGAACCCCAAAAACTGCACTGAGAACCTTCCCTGACTGCTGCCCCTCCTCCATATCAGACACCCCAGCATCAGTCCCCTGSTGATTGTACTCACCCACATGAGCAAATGGCTTATTTTTATACTACATTTCCAGCTGAGGTCTCTCTCTGTGAACAGGATCCAGAACSAGAACAGGACTGATTCATAGTCACTGGTGCTCAGTACTTAAACCCCCCACAAACCAAACAAAAAAGTGACAAGAAATTAGACAGGCCCACTTATGGCAATATTTGCAACAGTAGGGATCTGGAAGCACAAAATAAAATGCCATCCACCATCACACGAGGGTCACATACCCCACGAGGAGCTGTAGCTCTTTTAAAGCCAATCTTGTTTTGACACAGCAGCTGTTAAGTTTTGCATCATCAAAGAAGTSTGGTTCTACCAAACAAGCCACCCCTTGTTAATCATTTACTAACCATGTTAGAAGCCCACATTTAGCAGGAAAGTTTAAGAATTTTGGACAAGCCCACTCTTTATGGGTCTGGAATTCTTGCCAAGAGTTGTTAAAACCCTGTATTGCCATTGCCAGATGAAAGCAGGACGTCGTCGGTTTAAATTGTTTTATTATTTTAAATTATTATTAAGATTTGAATTCTGTAGCTGCCCTCTATCTGTGTAGCTTTCTCTGTAACAAAGTCAGGGGTCTGTTTGCAGGAGGGTCCTTCTTCTGCCACGACTTGGCACTGACTCACAGGGCTTTCTAACTCAGGAGACAGCACCGTGTTTGCAGGTGCAAGGCTATAAATAGCATTCTGCTAAATCCTGTTTATTGCWGTTTAGCATGATTGGGTCCTCAATCACTAATTCATGTGTTAATCACAATTTAGTTTCTCCCACAATAATTTATGGAATACTGTTGTAGATGATGATTTTTAATCAAAGTCTTTTTAGATGCATAAAAATGGCCATATGGAACAAGGGACAGAGTGGTAAGTGGTCAACAGTTCTTAGTGCAAATTGATTGCAATCAGGCAAAATTTAAAAGTCATGTTTAAGACTAGTATTTTCAAAAGCAATGAGCTGTACTGACTATCCAAGGTAAAATCTAGGCAGGGGTCTAATTTTTGGAAAAGGGCTGGATACCTGTCCATGGAAAATCAGACCTCTGCAGYTTTTCTCACCTTGGTCACCCAACCCAGAAATCTCTAATGGCAATCCTGGCCGGTTGGCCTGCTACCTTAGCAGAACAGTTGAGCAAATCTGTCTACTTTAAGAGTTGTAAAGTTATTTTATTTTGTGGTTTTATACTTGTACGACATTCTAAAGTTGCTAGGCATTGCCATATTTGAATATATGGCACAACATTCACCTTTGTATGTAAGATATCTGTAGAATTGTATATTATACATTTAATATTGTAAAGAACTTAACGTATAATTGTCATGTATTTGTGTATGCACATTTCTTATACAGTACTTCATGCCATAAACATTTCTGTAAAGTAAATGAACAAAAACAAGCACGTAGGGTGGAACACTCACTGTATCTCCCATGTTGTTTGAAAGAGGTGAGAATTTTTGATTGCGTCTTCTCCAGCCCTTTGCTCCATCCAGCTTGATGTAGCCATGTCTTACAAAAAGATAGAAGTGTTTTATTTATTACTTTCATACCTTTAAGTCCAAAGTATCCCTCAATAGTCCATTCAGGTTCTTGTTTTTCTCCTGTATCCACTCCTGCCCTGCCCTCTGGCACGGGGTGAGCTGAGCACTCCTGGCAGCACACCCTGTCCAGTTCTTACCTCTCAGCCAGGGAATAAAGGTGATTTCCATCCCAGGGGAATCCTGCCCCTGGTGCTCTCCCCAGGCAGCTCTGGGGAGCACAGACTGGGATGGTGCTTTTACKCATCTGTGGAACGTTGGAAGTATTTGTGGTTGGTTGGTTGGTTGGTTTTTCCTCAGTTTGGTGTTTACTGTATTTTTTTATGGCTCAATAAAGCAGCTCCCATAGTTGGGGCAGCTTTGCTGAGGTGGCATTGGAAAGGGTTCCAGGCTGCACCAGCCAAGTTCAATGTGAACTTGAGATGGAAAGTTTAAACCATGACATCACAGCATTGACTGCAAAACAGCACAAAGGCTAGGAAGACATGTGGAAACAATCACTTTCTTAGAAGAAATATGCCTTTAAAAAAAAAAATTAAGCTAGGACATGTTCTTTTAGTTAGTAACTTCAGGTCACTTATTTAAAGATTATTACAGTTTCATTTATARATTTTTTACTTATTTCCCTATATTTTTAGGCATCGATATCAGCAAAAAACTGATTTGAATATCTACTTCTGGCCTTAAACCACAGCAACATAATGAAGAACATTGCTCAGCATCACTAGGATGTTTTAAAGCACCACAGAACCCTGGTGAAGCTGTGGTGTGCAGCCAGCAGAGGTTTGCGTGGCCAAGGCCAAGAAGCAAAGCACAAAGCACAGCCTGGTTTTTCACCTGATCCCATGGAGCAAAACTGTTCTGATCTGCTGTTGCTGAGCACTGGCCCCGTGTCAGGCACGAGGCTTTGAGCACTTTGTGTCCAGGCTGTCCCAGCCCCAGTGGAGACAGAAAGGGAGAGAGAATGTTCTGTTGTGCTTGTCGGGCTCCTCGCTCGAGACAGCCACTGCTGAGTGCATCCATTCTCTGTACTGATGGCACCGAGGTTTGTTGACAATTTTATTAGATGTTTCACAAAGGATAAGAATCAGCACAACAAAACATTGAAGTATTTGGTTTTAATATTTGTTTGTGGGTATTCTGTTAATATTTTAATGCAAAATGTTTCTGACCAGTGCTTAAGAACTACAAGACAATGTGAAATTCATGTTTGATAAATTAATACTGTATGTCACTCGATGTGTTACTTTAGTAAATTGTTTTATTTCTTTACAAAATAAGTACAAATAAGGGAGTATGTTTTCACACAAATTGGGGGTATTTACCAGTATGTACAGAAATCATCAAAATAACGTAACTCTAATAAACACAAGGCCTTTATAAACAATATGTACAAATTATCAATACATTTAAAACATAACTTTACACTTCCTGGCCTTAAATACCTTATGAATAATCTTTTGGCTAAATAGCAGCAGTATAAATTTTCTTCTGCTTTTCATAAACCTTAAAAAATAATTAAAACCTTTGTTTTTAAAACTATTGGACAAATAGTTCTATTTGTGCTTTCGCTATGGTTTCCCATCAAAAAAAATATTGCCTCAAAAAAGTGGCAAGCATAACATAGTAAAAACGGAGAAGATAAATAAGCAAATGTCTCCCTTCCGTGGTACTGTAACACTGTTATGAACTCTGCAGCACAGCCTGTGCCCCTGCTCTTCCTGTCCCACTGATCCCCATTGCTCAGACCCACACAGAATTCCCTGTGGGCCCAACTTCTGCTTCAGCAAAGCATTTCCAAGGCATTCACCCCACCTTTAGGTACTTACAGCTGCTCCTCATGCTCAAAGCCACGTGCCTGCTCAGGAGCCTCTCTGGCTGGAGCTGTGCTCCAGTSTCCAGGGCAGAGGTGTCCCCACTCCAGCTGCCACCGGGCTCACCGCGCTCCCCGCYCCAGGAGCGGCCCCAAAAACCTTTACAGCGGCTTTAAAAATCCATATAGAATACTCTAAAATCTTTACCCAACAATATTCTCTTTTAAAACCACCATTAAACCATACTATTTGCAATAAATAAATTAACATTTTTTAGAAAATAAAACCCAACTTTGAATCTCATTATTAACCAGCTGCTACAAATGCGCAAAAGGTTGATGAGATTGAGAAAACAATTGGAAGCAAGTCAAGGTAACTCAGCTGAGAGCCTGCACACAGATTTCATACACTTAAGATTTGGTTCAGCAAATGGCTCAGGAAATGAGCTGTGCAGTAAAAGCAAAAATCCTAAATATATAAAATTTGTGGGAGTGTGCAGTGGCGAGTCTCTTGGCTGTGCAAAGAATTGCCATTACAACTAAGTTCAATAGCAACAGGTATCACCATGGTTAGTGAGACAGTGCTAGTAAACTGAAAACAAAACAAGCCCAGCACCAGGAGTGAACACTCAGGTGAACACAAGGCTGGGACCCACTCCTGTGAACCTGTCCCAGGCCTGGCCAGGAGATGGTTTAGGTGAGCCATTGCATTTGTGTAACTTCAACACCAGCTGCTTCAGCCTTACCTAAAATGGCCAGATGGAGCAAGACTTTGATGTTGATTTTTTTTGTGGAGTTAACATTTTAAAACCTTTTGCACATTTTCTGTGGTTTATATATATATATATATATATTTTTACATAAAGGGAATTTATTGCATGTGTCTGACAATTTTACAAAACAAAATTACTGGAACATTGACTTCTGAAAAAAATAGAAGGCACATTAAAATGACAGCTTTCAAAGCAAGTTGAGCTTCTGTGGAGCACTCAGTAGGACTGTTGGCTTTATTTAAGCAGAGCTCGGTAGAGCAGGAGCGAATGGCTCATTTCCCGCTCCTGCTCCATGTAGAAGATGAAGTCCCTGAGGTTGACTCGAGTGATTTTCTGCCGGGGGTACTGCCGGGGGGAGCCCGTGCCCAGCCCCGCCTGGCTGCCCCCGCACAGCCCCACGCCCTGCAAGAGAACACAGCACAGTGAGCCCTCCTCCTCCCGGGGCTGCAGGGCCCTTTCAACAGCTGCAGTGGATCATCACCAGCCTACTTCTAACCTTACATCAGGGGTTTTTTAATATTATTGTTTTTGCTGTTCTTCTGAGTCTCAGCGAGTTAACCTGGTAAAGGCCTCCAGTGCAAACAKGTGGGGCTAAACCTTGTTCACTTCCAACTCAGGACAAAGCCCTCCTGCTACAGGCATGTTCACTGCAGATGTATCTGACCAGTTTAAATCCAGGAACAAAACGATTTTCAGCAGATAAGGCCATTAATACATCAAATGTGTGCAGATCCGTTGCTGCTCATCCAAGGATTGGAAGAGGTGAGTGGCGATATTGGGAGTCCCCACAGGGACCCAGTTCTCTCCTCTGGGTCTGCTGGAAGGAAGGGCTCAGTGTGGGGAGATAGTAAACAATCAAAAAATTAGATGGAAAAATCACAAAGACTTAAGAGATTGTGGGGAGATACTCAGCAAACAATCAAAAAATTTAAACAGAAAAAAATCAACAAAGACTTAGACAACCTTTTAAGAACAAAATTATGTTCAGCAGATAAGACATTAATACATCAAATGTGTGCAGATCCTGCTGCTATCCAAGGATGGGAAACAGGGGAGTGGGTATATTGGGAGTCCCCACAGGGACCCCAGTTCTCTCCTCTGGGTCTGCTGAAGAGAAGGGGCTCAGTGTGGGGAGATACTCAGCAAAACAATCAAAAAACTAAATGGAAAAATCACAAAGATATTGTGGGGAGATACTCAGCAAACAATCAAAAATTAAATAGAAAAATCACAAAGACTTAGACAACCTTTTAGAAACAAAATTATGTCAGCAGATAAGACATTATTACATCAAATGTGTGCATGATCCTGCTGCTCATTCCAAGGACAGGTTAGTGGGATATTGGGATCCCCACAGGGACCCCAGTTCTCTCCTCTGGGTCTGCTAAAGAGAAGGGCTCAGTGTGGGAGATAGCAAACAATCAAAAAAAAAAAAAAGGGAAAAATCACAAAGACTCAGACATTGTGTGATGATGAACACAAACATGAGTATACTTGTTTCAACAGCTATGCTAAATAATTATTTTTTACTTGTTTCATTGGTACTGAATTACTGAATACCTCATCCTGGCTTTGTATATAGAGAGAAAATTCTTAAACTGGGCCTGAGAATACTGTGATCTGAATATTTAGAAAAGGAAAGGACATAATTACAGCCTCTGCAGCCTCATGGAGCTTAAACTGAAACCTGATGCACACACATGTTCAGATGTTTTTTCATCCATAGGAGTCCATTGTTTTTGTTAATTCCAATTMATTTGTAGCAAAATAAAGTGTTCTAACTTAGAAAAATAGATTTTAATCTCTGAAAAGATTTAAGCTATTTTTCAAACCTCTAAGAAATCTGGTAAAATTTTCTATACTTTTAATATCCCAAATTTACTTAGTGCTGCTCAAACCCACCTTTCTTTCCCAGGAAATACTTATTCTAGGATCTTGACTGCAGACATTAAGAATACAGTTAAAGGTAATTTTACTACTGAAAGCTTGTAGGGAACACACACATGGTCTGCTGAGAGCAGGGCACGGCTGGCACTGTGTCCCTCTGTCCGCCACAGTCAGTCTGTCCTTGCACAACTGCACCACTCATGGTGTTTCTGCCATTCCTGCTTGTTCAATTACAGCAGTGGGGCAAATCCTCTTCTTGTGTGTGYCCACAAACACCAAGGGCTGAATGGAGTGCAATGAATGGGCTCAGCTTGCAGGGAACAGAGGCAGAAACCCACAGCCTTTGGGCACCTTTGAGCCAAGGGATTCTGCTCTCCAGTGTGGAGCAGCTTTTGTTAATTAATTAATTGATGGGGCACTGAACCTCACTGCTCACAGGAAATGAGCTGCAAGGGCTGCCCATCCATGCCCAGTGCACAATCCATGTATTCAGCAGTGCTTCACACCTTAACCCCAGAACCATTGCACATTCCTAACAGAAACAAAATCACTTAAACTCCTCCTCTCTGTCTTGTACAGGTGGGAYCACCTTGAGCTGCCTCTCTGCACTCTGCCCACGCACCCACTCTGCCAGGGCTGTGCCCTCTGTTTCCAAGTCCTTAAGAAACCACTGTGTGTGCATTTATTTTAAATCAAACTGACTCAAAAAAGACTTCTCCTTCTTCTCTGTTCCCCCCATGGTGCATCTCTCCCCTGCCCACAGCACTGATCTCAGATTCATTCTGACCACAGGACCTGTGACAAATACAGGAATGTGGCCACCTCAAACTCARTGTGAACCTCATCCAGAGCACTCTGGTTGAGGAGCATCCCACACACAATRACCAAACACAGAAAAGCTGCATAATTTTTTTTAAATTCTCTACATAAAACTGTTTCTTTAGTCAGTTGAGTTCCATTTACAGCAAGGAACTGCTCTCTATTTGGACAGAGGAGCTGGAATGAAGATGTGCCAAGTCATATTCATTGCATTTATCACTAGAGATACTGAACTTCAACACAGCAAGAGCATCAGATCCTTAACCAGCAGCAGAACAGGCACCAAGCTGTGCACATTCARAACCACACTTGTGAGCCATCAGTTACCTGAGCATGTTCTGGAGTTGTTTTACAAGGTGAAAAATAATCATAAAAATTATATTAGAAATACAGAAGTTCTGTAAGCTGACAGAACAGTAATTTATATATGTCAATATGATCACTAATTTAAATTAAAAACCAGTTTGTTTGGTACTGCATTGTACTCAAAATTATTCTGCAGATGCTATATAAAAAAATAGATTCCTAAATGCCATAATTATTTAATTGCATACATTAATTCAAGTGTAGTTAAAAATAATAGTGGAATTGAAGTAATTCAAAATTTTCTCAAGAAAATTCACTTTTTTTTATCATCATGACAGATTTTTTATCAACCCAAACAAGCTCCTGTGTTGTCTGTATCTATGGCAACTAATCAGAGTTACACAGATAAAAGCTCTAATAAAAGAATAAAAAGTTGTCAGTTGTTTACCTCCTTTATTTCCTGGCCTGCCACACGCAAGCTGTTCCCAAATCCCACACACTCAAACATACATCAATGCTAGTTTCTGTAGGAGTGAACTTCTAGTTATGATTCCAGGAAAACTTGAGACATTCCAGAGCAGAAGGAAACCCAGGTGTGGTGGTGTTTGCAGGGGTCTTGYGATGAGGGAAGAGARYAGGATCTGACTCCATGTTTCAGAAGGCTGATTTATTATTTTATGATAAATATTATATTAAAACTATACTAAAAGAGGAAAGGATTTCTGATATATATTAAATTAAAACTATACTAAAAGAATTGAAGAAAGGATTTCATCAGAAGGCTGGCTAAGAATAGAAAAGGAATGATAACAAAGGCTTGTGACTGAGACAGTCCAGCCAGCTGACTGTGATTGGCCATTAATTAGAAACAACCACATGAGACCAATCACAGATGGACCTGTTGCATTCCACAGCAGCAGATAACCATTGTTTACCTTTTGTTCCTGAGGCCTCTCAGCTTCTCAGGAGAAAAAATCCTAAGGGAAGGATTTTTCATAGAAGATGTCTGTGACACCCATGTAATTTATATACGAACTCTCTGCCTCTTCATTCTGAGTAACTTTCCAAACATGAGTGACAGGGACTTCCCATCCCCTTCCCTCCCAGCCCCTCCTTTCCCCAGTGCCTCTCTTCCCTCCTGAAGGTTCCTGCAGTCCTTTCCTGGCACTGCACACCCAGAACCAGCCCAGAGAGCAAACAGATCTCCTGTGCTCTCCCTGCAGGGCTCCAGGGGCTGCRGAGCACCTGGGGCTCCCCCAGCTCCTGCTCCTGGCCAGGGCTGAAGAGAAAATCATCCATGGAAAATCCCAGGCAGGATTTGTAACCCTGCCATGGTGCTGTGCTCGTGGTTAACCTGTAATCCCAGAGCTTAGGGATCACAGCCTGCCTGCCTCAACAGCTCCACTGCACTCCTGTCACTGATGGGATCTGAGAGCTCCCAGCATCCCAGCACCAGGGCTGGACTGACAGCCTGCACTCACCTAGCCTGGAACCATGGCTAAAGAAGAACCACAGCAGTTATTTGTTCAGCATGCACACTTTGAAACAATTCTGAATTTATGTCAGATGTGACACAAGATTTGGGCCAACTTTCTCAGCCTGTTTGTTATTTTCATGATTTTCCTCTATGAGAAAACTCATGCTGATGAAAAGGGAAATACAAACAGTCCAGAATAAAATAGTGACCAAAGATTTTGTAGATCAGTAACTAAATATACAAGAGTCTGTCACAGGAATAAACCTGTCTGCTGARAGGGAGACTGCAACAAGCCCTGTGCACAGAGAGGCCAGCAAAGGCRCATTTGTGTTCCCTGGCACAATGAGCACAGCAAAGCAGCTGCTCTGCAGTGTGAGCATCCCCTCTCCTGTCCCCAGAACAGCCTGTGCCTTCACCAGCCTCAGAGGGAGCAGAGTCCCTCTGCTCTCAAACTRCACCCATCTCAAAAATGCACTGGAGCTACTCCATGGTGGGGACATAGGTTTTGGTGGTCCCTGGGACCCTGGTGTGGGAGTGATGGGGGTGGGTATGGTCAGGACAGACACGAGAGATCTCTGCAGCCAGGTCAGGAACTTGGGGTCATTGCAAAGGGCCTGGTGCAGGGCCTGCTGGGAGCTGCCAGCCACAGCTCAGAGCAGGCTGAGAGAAGAAGAGAAGAGAGGAGAGAGAGGGTGAGAGGTGAAGAGAGTAAGAGGGGAGAGGGAGTAAAAAAGGTAAGAGAGTAAAAAGGTAAGACAGTGAGGTTCCCATTAACAATACCATAACTCTTCTTCTGTGCTGAATATTCTAATCTCACTGACCAATCTAGTACAAGATACAAATCCTACAGCATTTACATACAGCCTATAAGAATCATTACATCTACCACACTGTGTTTACATTTTAAACCCTAAAAACTCCTCTTTGGGCCCTTCTGCCAAGCTGTAGGGTCTGCTCTGACCCTTGGGCCTGTTTGCAAGCAGAGGGTGTTGTTCCATCAAAAGGGGATTCACCTTCAGCCAGCCACACCATTGTTTTCCAGTTGTTCAGTAACTGAGGGATCTCAGAGCTTGCTTTCATTTCAATCTCACTTTATAGTTTCCATATTCTCAAAAATCTTTTGCCAGACAATCATATTTATAAGGCTTTCCTTGTTTCATCCTCCCCCACACCCTGGGGCTGCAGGAGCTGCTGAGCCCCCAGGGCTGTTGGCCCCCAGGCAGGCACAGCCCAAGCTCAGGGCTCTGTTCCTCTGCAGAGCCCAGCCAGCCTCTCCCTGCTGTGCCCAAGCCAACAGCTCCCACAGAAGCTGTGGGACTGAAAATCTCAAGCTCCCTCCTACCTCTGTCCTCCTTCTGCTGGGCCCCCACYCCCAGTTTGATCCCTAAGGATGCCCCAAAGGTTTAAAGGCTGCTGGGAAAGGGGACTGAGGCAGACAGACACATCTCTTCCAAAATGATCTCATTCCAAAARGGGCAAACCCACAGCTCACAAAGTGTCTTTGTGCATTCAATTACAATGGTTACAGCAGCAGGTGGATGGAAATCAAAGTGTGGAAGTCCCAAAAATGTGCTGTTCCCTGCTTGAGACAGAAGTGCTTTCACAGAAGAAAGCAAATGTAAMGCAATGTACACTTATTTTTATAACAATGATTTCTACTGTTGAAGAGTTTATTTTTGTTTTCCTTCKCAAACCTGCATCCCTTCAACTTTGAATTACAGAACCATGGAAATACAGTACAATATTCCTGTCAGGGAACAGAGAGATAAGGGCAAGGAGAAGATTGCATTTAATATTTTATCCATCCTTCCTTCACCAGAAAACAATTCAGTGCTGACATCTCTGCTTTGAACAGAGTCTTGATCTGCGGCTATTGCTTCTCTGAGAGCCACAGACAAGGCAATAATGATAAAAGATCTGCTGGGTTTCTTCCCAGGCTACATGGCACATCCTTGTGGCAGACRTCACTTCAAGCCAAAGTCTGAAAGTGGGAATCCTACAGCAGCAATTCAAAGCCAAGCTAGGGAGTAAAAACACCAGGAATTTTGTCTCTGCAAGCTGCACGCACTGCAGAGCAGGGGCAAGAGAAGGTGTCTATTAGCCTGCTCTTAGGAATAAGAGGTCTTGAATCACAAGAAACATTCTGGAGATATTCTGCAGCAATTATGTTTTACTTGCATAAAATGCTATTAGATCCTTGGCTGAGAGGCACATGAAAAACAGGTATAATACTATGTATGATTAGCTGTCCCACATAAATTAGGGCTTAATTCAACACCTACTAAGGCTAATAGTAATGATTTCACTGAAACATCCTAAAATTAAGATGCCTCTAAAGTACAGAAACGTAATAACTGTTCATCAGCACCTCAAAGATTAACAATACTATATGAAATATAATTATATCTACAAAAATACTGTGCATCTTCAAATGTGCAACACAGTGYCTCTGCAAGTGTCTTTAGAAGGARTCATCACCAAAAGCTATCATTTAGCCCTTCAGATGAGCAGCATTTACAGGGAGGGTTAGTGCCATGCTTTCTTCAGAAGCTGGTGATTTTCATTTGCCAACATTTTTACCCTGTACTATTTTAGTGCAACTGTTCCTCTAGACAGTTTTGGCACCCYTTCACTTGCTACACCCTCCTGGATGCAAATGCATCTCTTTTCCCCTGGGCACATAAACACACACCTCACCCTGCAGACAAACATCAGAAAAACTGATTTGCACAAGTACTTACAAGTACTTCAAATACCAACACAATTGCAACATTTCAAAGACAGCATGCAGTAATTTTTAAATTAAGAAATAATGAGGGGAAGGTAAATCAAACCAAGTCATGGATACCGTGAACATTTTTTCTTCAGATGCGATCACTTCAGTTTATAATTATCTSAAGTTATTTGAACCCAAAGAAATGGGCTGCCATTACAAGCAGAACATTTTATATGTACCTCCTCCTTGCCTTTATTACATTACACCAAGTCCCATATGCAAGCACTATTATAATGAAAAACCTGCTTGGTAAAGCAGCATCAAACCAAAACCTTCCAGCTGAGGGAACTGGGCATCTGTTCCAATCTCACCACTCATTGCTGCCTCTGAGACAGCATTTCCCCCAGCTGCAGGAGAGCAGGAGCAAAAACAGGCTGTAAGGTATTTCAGGGYAACTCTCTGGGATGAAGGAGTCTGCCCCAATGCCAGCAATAATGAGATGAGGGGTAAGGCAGCTTTGGGCTGGGACATTCCCTTGCTCACAGAGATGGGTGTTCAGRACCCAGCCCTCAGCAGGTCACTCGAGGTAGGACCAGACTGCAACTGATTTTCATCCCTTAATTCATGTATCCATGCAGTGTCTGAATAATCCCTGCATTGATGCCAGGCAGAAAACTCAGGTTTTTGAGATAAACTCTGCATTCTGCAGAGACCTTTGACRTTTCCAAGATCTTCTGGTGCCTCCACTGCCCATTTGGTGTCTGACAGAACCCAGTGCCTTTATCCCCCAGCCCCRTGCAGCACCCTCACTGCTGGGGCAAGCTCTGGCTCTCCTCATTCCTGTGTTCAGAGCACCTGTGGGTCCTGCCAACATCTTCTTCCACAAGCATCTCATACCCAACACAACCCACTGCCTTACTTGGACTTAAAAGCAATGACAATTTTACTTGATTAAGAATTCTGAAGTTTGGGCTGCATTCTTGCTGTGGTAATTACAAGTGGAATATTCTATTTATCCTGTTTCCATCATACACGTATATTTTCATTTTGCTTGGAATGTTTCTCCTCACATGCTTTCCAAATGTTTAATCAAGTGCTGCTCCCTTTGAAATACTAATCCTGCCAAAGTTTTTATTGCTATTTTTCAAGCATTGTGGTGCTTTACCCTTCTCATCTTTCAATACTAACATAGGGTGTTTTTCCCTTGTTTTCTGTTGTTTTGTTGAGGTTTTTTTAAGGATTTGCCTGTGTTACTCCAGCCTAGTCACTGCACATCCCTGCACTCTCTTACAGTGGGAGTCAAGAAACACCAAACCAACTTTGGGAGAAGCCCTACAGCCCAGCTTGCAGGATTTACATTTTCCTTGAGACACACTGGATTCCCATCTGAATTTCTTCTAATATCCTTGATATTAGTTTGAAACGATCTCAGTTTTACATAGTGGGTGGCCCTTTCCTTTCTAACCTGTATGACTGTGACTTTCATTAAATCAGAAACATAAAATAATTAAAATATTCTTGACATTCATCAATCTCTAGACASATATAACTGTAAAATTTAATTGTTTAAATATTTAATTAAAAGACACATAATTACTACACAGCAAAGGCTGCTTTTTGTCCTGTCTCTGGGCAGAYCACTGCAGGGGACCAGGCTGACTCCCAGCAGGTTTTGGTGCATCACAACACCCAGCACACAGGGTCACACAGCTGCTTCATGTCCTGCCAGCCCCCACGGGAGGGGASCAGAAAAGTACCCAGATCTTAAACACAAAATCACTTTCTCAGCTCTTGAGAGCATGAATTGCCCTCATCCATCTCAGCTGACTTTAAGTTCTTAAGCCTAATTATGATGTATAACACCCAGACTTTATAATAATTGTGTTTCCAGCTGTTGGCCATCCTGCTCACTCCCACAACTGTGCAAGTGCCAATCAAGGGAATTCATGCACCAGCTGCCAAACAAAGGACAAAAACCCCTGCAGATCTCCTGAGGACTTCATTCCTGGGTAAAATCTCCTGTTGGATTAGTCACTCTCTCTGAACAGTGATCTAAACCTTTCCTTGTAATTACCACAGGCTCCTCTGGGGATTGAGGGTAGTGCAGGGTCCTTACCTGTACCCAGCCCATTAAACAAACCAAAATAAAGCAGGCAATGCAGTTATCTCTGGATTGAGTGGCAATAAAATGAAGCCCTAAATGCTAATGCCTTCAGCTTGCAGGATAAACACATTGCCAGAACACAGTCCAGTGTGCAGGAAAAAAGACATTAACATTTGTAAATAAAAGGTGGAAGACAGCTAACACTCTATTACTGCAAATATCATGGAATATAATTAAGGCTGGTGCATTTCAGACACTAGGATAGACAGCAGGGAGAAGTTACCAGATCACTCAGCCATTCAGTTCTTGATTTCTTCACATTTCTTACAGCTAKGTCTCACTCTTGGCTCTTTTTAAGTTAGCGGTTTTTCGGAAAACATTTAAAAAACTTAGATTGGCATAAAGAACTCAGAAAAAAAGGTCCTAAAAGGAAACAAATTCCTACAGGCATCAGTAACCTTAAAGGAGCCCCAGTCCCTGCACTGCTTCCCCTTCCCCACTGTGAGGAGTCCCCAGTGCTGTTTCCATCAGGATCCTTCTCAGGTCCTTTTCCACCTCCCTGTCTCTCTCTCCCACCCCAGGTCACCTCCCCAGGCCCCAGAGCAGACACACTTGGGGATCTGCAGTCTCCACCTCCCTGTCTCTCTCTCCCACCCCAGGTCACCTCCCCAGGCCCCAGAGCAGACACACTTGGGGATCTGCAGCCTCCACCCCTCCTGACTGCTCTGCATCAGGGCACTGGAGTGCCTGCCTKACCCAGCCCTGAACTCCCAACAGCAGCCCCTGCTTCACACTGCCCTCTGACCTCGGAGTGTCAATCCAGGCTTTTCTTCTCCCTCCATTACTAGACAAAATGAGACAGCCAAGCCCTGAGTAACATGCAGATAATTTTAATTTATAAACACATTACTGACAATTTCAACTTTGCTCTACACTTTAGAAACCCTGTAATCTCCTCTTACTTCACAATTTCCCAAATCCTTATCATCCTCCAGCCCATTTCACCACAAAGCAAGCAACCAATCTTTCAAGGACACTTACATTCAACACAGCCAACAGAGTAAACCTTAAATTTCAAACTGAGCTATTTGAAAAAAACCCAAACAWACTTGTCTTTTGTAACATTAACCCTTTCACACACTCACAATTGTCCCAGATTCACCTCACTGCATAAACAGTGGGATTAAATGCATCACAAAAGGTTTCCAGAAGATTCTTTAATAAACTCCATCTTGCTGTAACAAAATGATTTGGCATATCAGTATCTCTAAAGAATAAATGTCTTCAGTCTATAGATGATCATGGAGGAGACACAGTGATGCAGAAAACCATTTTTTTCAGACATTAAAGCTCTAATCTTAGTTATCTCTAGCTTTTCYTTTTTACAARTCTGATASCATTGAGCACCACTCAGACTACCTCAAGAAAAGAAGATTTAACAAGTAAATGTCATAACTATCACCACCTTTCCTTTATTAAAATCACCTCCAACATACCTAGTTATTAATTGTTTAGAATAAATTAGAAATCAGGTAGTCACACTAAAACACCTCTAATTAAAACTGACCCTAAAATATATTACAGAAATAATTCTAAGCCAGACACAAAATCACCTAATCAACCATCTGATKCATACTGAAGAGCTCTTACAGATGGGTCCTGACAATTGACAGTAATCAATGTATAAACTGACAAGTCTATCAGATCTAATTACTCCCAAAACAAAKTAAACAGGAATATTTGTCCTGGTTTATATTATATTTAAAAGAAGGTTGTAGCTACAAAAGAAAACCCTCTACCAAAGTGCTGGCTGGAGCCAGAAGCTGGTGCTGTGATGTTGGTGAGTGAGACAAAGGCAGTGGGGCTGGCACAGGAGCCACGGCAGGACGTGAGAACGGAGCAGATGCTGGCAGAGGGCACAGGACACACTCTGGGGGATTGCTGCAGCAATTCCAGAGCCAGGGAACACAGCCTGGGATTCCCAGAGTGCTCCCCAGCATGCAGGGTGCTGCTTTTCCCATTGGCAGTGGCAGGGCAGGCACAGCAGCCCCAGCAGCAGCAGTGCATTATGATACAACACAACATGAGCATTAGAAAATGCGAGATGAATCTCAAGCCCAGAGGCTCTTTAGCACCACTCCAAATCACAACTCTCCGCCTTCATTTTTCTTCTTTGCTACTATTCCACTTCTTCTCTCAGTACTTCTGACTTTATTAACCCTTTTTTCTCTTTCTTGTCTTCTACCTTCATGTTTTCATGGTATCAGATAAGGTTCCTCAAAAAGCACCTGAGTATTAGCAGCAGAGATTACAGATCAGCAGGCAGGTTTTCTGCCATACTCCAACCAGTGAAGCTCCAGTTGTTTCCAGGGAGAAATTCATCACTTCATTGGCACCTCAATAAGACAAAATGCTGTTTTGACAATCTGGCCCCTGAATAAAAGTTACAAAAATCATAAATCAAACTGTAAGCTGTTTTCAATGGTCTGAATTCAAGTGCTGTGAATTTGGTTTTTTCTTCAAATACTTTCCCCAGAAATTCAAGTCTAACAAGCCCAAAACAGACTTCCTGAAACA
The DNA here is from genome assembly GCA_002167245.1 of Sporophila hypoxantha. Lineage (NCBI taxonomy): Eukaryota > Metazoa > Chordata > Aves > Passeriformes > Thraupidae > Sporophila > Sporophila hypoxantha. The sequence continues at coordinate 94,446 of NDFG01000606.1, read as the reverse complement.
CAAGGTTCATTTTTGTTTTCTGGGAATTAGAAAAGATGCAGTTAGGTGTTTTGCCTCATTTTTGGTATCCCTTTCTGGAATGGTGAGTTCTGGTGTTTGGTTTAACAAATGACACCTTTCTCATTAACCTGGCCTGAAATTATGAAATCAATTTTTCAAGRTCTTTTTTGGTCTTTCTACAAATCTGTGCTAAGATCCTTGATCCTTCCACACTGTACACATAATGTGCTACCTGAACGTGTGCAGCAGCAACATATGGTACAGTAGGTTATAACTATTTTACCATCTGTTCTAGCTGAACTCTAACCTCAATAATCCCATATCAGCTTTTCCTGTTAACTGCCACAGCTCTTAGATCTTGGCTTCTACTTGCTCTCTTAAAATTAAATTGCAGCAAAAGGCAGGGCCAGATCATAGACTGCTCTTCAGAAGCCTCCACTGCTCCCCAGGTGACTTCATTTGGTCAGGGTCTTAAACAAATTATGCCTTCAGAGCTACAGGCTGCCTTTTTTTCAGTGAAAAAGATAAATCAGTAACTGGAACATTCTTCATTCTGAAAAATATTGTTCAAGATGCTGCTGTGTCCTTTACACACTCATTTCCAAAGCACTTCTGTTTCTATTATGCTCCCATTTAGAAAAGGGCATCCCCTTCAGTGGAACTACAGGGGATTCCAAACCTCCCTGAGCAAACTCAGGGCTGTCCCTGTCCAGCCCCCTCCCACTATGGCCCAAGTCTGTTTTTGCACAAACAGCACCAACACCATAACCCCTCACTGCCTTCCTACTCTGTGTACCCATAAAACCCAAACAGTAGCATCATGGTGAACAAAAAAATGTTAATTTTATTGCAATAAATCTAAGTTCTATCCAAAGTTCAGGAAACTGGACAGATTCTGTAAACTGAGAGAAGACATTTGAAACTTTTATTACTATTAGGGTTTGTTGGTTTTGAGTTTTGTTTGGGCTGTAGGGTTTTTGTTTTGTTTTGGTGTTTTATTGTTTTATTTTGTTTTACTTTTAAGGCTTGCATCTCATGTCATCAAGTTCTATTTCATACAGATGTTGGAATTTGAAAGTAAGCTCTAATTCCAGCTAGAACAGCTCATCTGGTGGACTGCCTTCAAATTTAAAGTCTGCTTCATCTACAAAAAACTTCAAAAATAGCAACGTAGTAATTAAAATCCATGAAAGACRGTGGCTTTGGTATAATTTAAACATAGCCATGCAAAACTACTACATACACACAGACATATGGAAAACAAAAATATATTTTAATATATACTAATCACAGCCACAAGAATATGCCCCTCTAGTTTTTACTKTAGTACTTGACAATAGCAGTTCTTATAGATGATGAAAATGAAGAAAGAATCAAATTTGATTATCACCAATTACTATTTTACACTATCCATATTCAACTCAAACCAGTAAATCATAACAGCTCAGTAAACTTGTCTGACTCATTATCAACTGAACCAGACTGTAATGCCTACACAATGAAAACTACATTTGTAAAGGAATATCTTTGTAAAATGATTCAACTTTTATAATCAGTATAATGCCTTCTCATTAAAAGGATTTGTATCTTCTCCATTTTGAAATACCACATCTCGTGTACAACCATTGCTTCCTTTTGGATTCCTGTTTAGAACCTGAACAAAAGGGGAATTTGATTTTTTGAATGTGTGAAGAAATCAGTTTTGTGAGATATAATTTTGCTTTTTCACACATGAGCAGTTTAAATATGTTATCCAATGTTATCTTGAGGCACAAACATAAGGCATGGAGGTTAGAGAAGTCAAACCTACATACCAGTCTGTTACCTCAAATGTCTTCCCAAACATGCAGCTGAAGAATACCATGGAATCCATGGTTTAAATGAGGAATATTGGCTTTAATTGTAATCTGGGTCCTATTACACAGATGGCATACAGTGCCCATACAAACATACAGAGTCCCTAAATATAGATTTCCACACGTGTTTTCCAACCACACCAATGGATCCATATTCTACAGCTCTGCTTGGGGGAAGGGAGCAGCACTTTGTGCCTTTTGGAGTTTATGCTAAAACAGCCTCTTCCTCCACCCCCCACTATGCAGGGGAAATTAGAGCTGTAATGGTTAACAACTGGACTTCACTTTTCTCCTCCAAATYCAGGAGGACATCGGGCCTGCCCTCCCCCACCAATTCTTCTTTGCATTGAAAATATTTCCACCTCTGCATAAAAATGACTTTTTTATTATGCAGTTTCACTGACTGTCCTAGGTGGCACCCCAGGAGCATAATCCTGCTTCACAGAACAAAACCATCTAATTACCCCAGTTGCATAATTCATTGGCCCTGCACAGGAGCCAGCCCATGATGTTATCTGCCACACTCTGGGGAGCCCCTGTGGGCATCTGTGCCAGGAGAGGCACCGGGCAGGGCCCACAGCTCCTTGGGACCCTGGGGTGGCCAAGGGGTCTCGGGGTCTTTCGGGTCGCTGCGACCCCGAGATTGTTCAAAGTCTCTTTTCCCACCCTGGTTGTTGAAGAAGCAGTCAGGGCTCTTCATTTCTCGGTCTCAAGGTTGTTTATTGTTCCTTATCTATAAAATTCTTTCTCCTGCCCTGCCGAGGTCCATCCAGCAGGACAGTTCCAGGCACTCTGCCTGCCCCCAGGGCAGTGTTATGTCTTTATACTAAAAACTACGTGTGCAATGTTTACAATTACTTCCCAACACCCATCACCTATGTTAGACAGTGAGCTTCTACTCTAAACCAATCTGTAAGTGCCACCATCACAGCAGGAGATGGAGGCCAAGAAGAAGAAGGAGAAAGGCTGGACATGCCCAGATTCCTCCATCTTGCCTCCTGAACCCCCATACCAAAAACCCCAAAATCTATTTTCCACCCTGTGATAACTTCACTATTATTCTGCCTAAACTGTTGTGGCTTGCTGATCTTCATCTAAGGTTGGTAATTTGCTCCATGGGTCATAATCAAACCCACAGGTGTTCTGGGCTCTGTGCCAGGGTCTCTGAGCCCCCTGGCAGGGGTCCTGGCTGCTCAGGACAGCCAGAGGGATGTGCTGGGCTCCACAAAGGGGAAGGAGGACAAAGGAGAGGAGCCCTCCTGCAGCCCNNNNCACCTATGTTAGACAGTGAGCTTCTACTCTAAACCAATCTGTAAGTGCCACCATCACAGCAGAAGATGGAGGCCAAGAAGGAGAAAGGCTGGACATGCCCAGTTCCCTCCATCTTGCCTCCTGAACCCCCATACCAAAAACCCCAAAATCTATTTTCCACCCTGTGATAACTTCACTATTATTCTACCTAAACTGTTGTGGCTTGCAGATCTTCATCTAAGGTTGGTAATTTGCTCCATGGGTCATAACCAAACCCACAGGCACCTGGGGCTCTGTGCCAGGGTCTCTGAGCCCCCTGGCAGGGGTCCTGGCTGTTCTGGACAGCCAGAGGGATGTGCTGGGTTCCCACAAAGGGGAAGGAGGACAAAGGAGAGGAGCCCTCCTGCAGCCCAGACCTGGGGCTCTCCAGGCAGCCAGCCCTGCCTTGGTCTGCCCAGTCTGGCTGCAGGTGGATCAGGGAAGGAGAGGTTTCCTGCAGCTGTGATCCTCCACAGCCACACTGCAATGAGCCAACACCTAACTCAACTGCAAGGAAAACACTTCAACTGGAAATACTCAATGTACTACAGCTTTACTTCAATCTCATTCAGAGGCAAGACTGTAATTRCAAAATCAGGCATTGCTCAGACGACAGAAACAAAACACAGTTATGGACTACTCCTTACTTTGCATCTATTTTTTCTATCATGCTGATGAAAAGCCCTCAGTATCTGGCAAACTTCCCAACAGAAACTTTTTAGACACTGTCTTTAGAGAATTGCAGCAAGTCCTTTTATTATTGCTTGTTTGTTTTAATTTACCAGAGTTGCTCTGAAGTTCCATCTAACCTTTGAAAAACAGCATCCTGTTTGTTTTCAGGATCAGGTATTTGCCATTCACTGAATTACAAATGAAGATGAGCCCTGGACCACTCTTGGTGCCAGCTCTCAAAACACCTTCTGGTCTCAGGTGAATTTCAAATGTAAATATTGATATTTAAAAGAACCGTGAGTTGGGTTCCAGTGTGTAATATTTTACCTTATAATAAAGACTAAGCCGGAAAACATTTCAATTCTCAACAACGTTTTCATCCTGCATTATAACACACATGAGTGGCAGAGAGACTTGTCAGCCCAGTGGTTAAGGCACTATTCATCTTTCATCTCCTGCATCTGGGCTGCAACCACTCAGCAATAGACTCACTTTCTCACTGGAAATGTCATCTCGGAGCTGAGAAACCTTCTTGACAAATATGTTTTTGAAACAGATGTATTTTTGCTAAACATTTTATCTTTGACAAAAATATATTTTGACAGAGGAAGTTTCATAGCAATTTTTTTTTTCCACAAGCTCTAATAACAACTTAGACTTTTAGGARATAACTGAGGAAAGCTGCTCGGACTCTGCCTTGCTGAGGGAGGTAAGGCTGGACAATGACCACTGCTGGCACCACCCCGATGGAAATTAGCTATGTGAGTGAAAATTATTATATCCCATGGAAATTAMCTATCCCATGGAAATCCATGGCATTTCTACATGATTATTTAGTGCTCTGCTCCAATTTCCCAGTGTTCAGCCGCAAACACGGAGCTGAGGCTGCTGCTGTGGCATTCAGAGCAGGGCTAGGAATGGACCACAACTCATCTCATCCTCCTCATCCTCCTCCTCAGCTGCTCTTCCCAGCTCTTCTGAGCTACTTCGTACTTAGGTAGTAATTAACAACYTAAATGTTTAGAATAAACAGCAAGGACAGGGCATTTGAAAAAAGAGTTAACAGATGTCCTTAGCTTTGCTGCTGGCCTAATAACGTTTCTGCAGTAATTTATTTGATGTGGAGTTTATTTAGCTGCTGCAAACATGCAGGGTTATAATAATCATAAGCAGGTTGCATTAAGCACAAAACGACTTGGGTGTGTAACAAGCACAGTGTTAAAAATAATCCCAGGAACTGTATGCCTCGAAGATATTAGATGTGCAGTATCTTCTACAACCTGATTGTGAAAAGCTAGCCAGAAAGCACCTTTCAGACTTAAAAAAAATATTAAAAGAAATATAAAACCCAAGACTTTTTTTACAGATAATTTTGCCTATAGTTTGGGATAGCAAGCATTAAATTCAAACATCAAATCCTGGCATACTTCAGTAAGCTATCAGCACAGCAGTGCTGTCTTTTTTTCCTTTGAAAAATGAAAGAATTAAATTCAAAACAAACAACTTCAATTTAACACCAAACTACAGGATAACCAATCTTAAAAATGTCAAATTGTAATGGATCTTAATACCCATATAAAACACAAAAATAGTGGCATTGTTCCTTGGTAATGCATAGCAACCTTACAGAATTTCAGTGAAGGAGAAAGAAGGGAAAAACACCTTATTACTTCTAACTCCTGCGAGCCATTTTGGTCTCCAAAGGTTTTAGAGCGCCCGGGGCCATGTGTCTGCAGTGTTTCGGGAAATGACTTGCCTTCGCACGAACACTGCTATGTTCTGCAGCACTGCTGCCCCCCAGCATCCCCGCTCCATTTCTAGTTAACTCTTCCTTACCTGTAGCAGCCTTTCCCCCCCACTTCTCTTTTTTTTTTTGCAGAAAGGTTCTGCTAAAAAAAAAAAAATTACCCCCCCCCCCAAAAAAAACCCATCTGCTTTTTCTGACAAGTTTTCTCAGAAAGAAACAGGGCCAGAATTTAACTCTATAAACCTCTGAGAGAAAAAGGAAATCGATTTGAAAGSAAAATATTTGGCAACACAACTAGTTTAGCTAACAATCGCCATGGAGCTTTGAAGTTTGATACTGCCCTCATGTTTGTGTTTTGCTTCAGTTAACAAACAACAGTTAGAAAACAAAAAAATCATCAACACCCCCCAAGAATACAACAGCTCTACTAAAATCCTTCACTTACCACTGTATTTAGGATTTAATTACACATAGCAGGCTGAGATTAAGTCCCTGGATAAGGCCCCATAACTATTCACCAATTTGTCTTAGCAGCAGTGTATTAAAAGTAGCAGGAAATATCCACCCAGCATAGAGGGGAAGAGAAAGATTTAATCCTCCATATAATGTACTAAAGTCACTTAGCACAGGCGTTTTGTGTTTCCCTCWATTTTCTGCAAAGATACATGGCTGCACACAAAGCTATTCTGCTTGATGGCTTTTTTAAAAATCTCCAGAAAATTCTTTGCCAAGGTCACTGCTGATTGACTCAAAATATGACAGTGTACGAGGCTACTAAAATATTCTGTTCTTCTCAGAGGTTGAGTAAGCAGCTCTAACTAAGAGGAAAATCAATATAATACTTCACAGTGAGGAAGAAAATGGAAAATAGTTTAGCAGTTAAGTGGTTAATGCAATTCCTAAGTGTTCAGCAATCATTGCAATTTAGTGCCATTTCGATTATTACACAATAAACAGACCATGTTGTCTGGAAGCAAATTTTTATGAGTATAGCTGAAGGGGTTGCAACTTATTTAGCTGRTGAAACTCTAAGGGAAAGAACATTTCTGAATGCTAACACTACAGATCAGAAATATACAGGTACACTGGAAAGGTTATTTTTAGGTCACTACTATGGTAACTAACCACACTGACCTTTAAAATTAGTATGCAGTTCAAGAAAAATGAAGTTCAGTAAAATGTTCTTTAAACAGCGTAATTTTAATAAACAATATTGTACATCCTTACAGCAGAATTCTGTCACTTTTTACAGCTATTAATTTTACTTTTATATCATAATATAATGRACAAAAATATCATGGTGCAGAACCGACTAGGAAAAAAATGTAAACAGCCAGAAAACTGATTAAACTATCATTAATTTATGTTTAAAGAATTAAAAAAAAAAAGAACATCTTTATTTATTTCTGTAGAATAAAATAAAARTGCTAGCTGGAGAAGAGCCATTTTTCATATAATGTAATGTCTCTGAAATAGTCAGAATAGGCACAGTTAAAATCATCTTGGTCTCATTTTGAAATACAAAATTTTAGGTGAATTTCAAAAGCAAACCCAGTTCTGTAATTTATAAATTCAAAGAAACAGGCAAGAATTATATTTGGAGCAGATGAGATAAATAGCAGGAGACTGAGGGTGTATGGTTAATGGCAGCAGGGACTCAATAAAGGAAACAGTATTTTGAACAAAAAGTGCWSTCTGAATCCAATGTACTAAGACAAAACATCAATTAGAATCATGGCTTTAATAAATAATACATAATGTGCCAGTCCTTTGGATAGGAAATGGAAATCCAACTTTGGTTGGTCATAAAGGTGTGCTGGCTGTCCAAGAAACCACCACCAGCACCACCCAGAACACACTAACAATTACTTAATGCTGGCACTGGGAAAGAGCCAATTTACCCCAGCCACCCATAATCATTAAAAAAAGAAAACAACTCTTTTGATTTTATTTTCCCAGCCATGGTGGAGACAGCCTATAATGTTATGTCAAATGGCTGATAATAAATCTGATACATAATCAAAAGTTATTTGATAAGCACACACATATATCTATATGTGCACATGTACAGGGAGATACACAAACATTTTAGTCTAGGCCATATTGTAGACCTTTTTCAAAATGTGGCTCTTCCAGAAGAATAAATAAAAATTATTTTTAAAGAGGAAAATTATATCTGCATTTTTCAAGCTTCAATATGTGAGTAACATTGCTCTTGAAGTGCCTTTTAAATTCCTGGATCACAACTGCTATGAAAAAGGAAAAAAGTCTCAGCAACTAGTGGGATTCTGTACAGTGCCCCTGTGTTTCCTGGATTTCATACCTACATCATACCTACACCTGGGTTAGTGTCAGGCAGGAGAGATGGATGCTGGTCACTGGGAACTGTGTTCACCTCCTGGAGATGAGCCCTCCTACAATATTCACTGTACAGAGAGGCAAAAAGGGACAGGCACAACTTCCAATCCAACACCACCAGCAYTGAAACAAAAACAGTCAAGACAACCCCAAAGCAGGGGTGATGAGCTGTGCTGTGTCCTCCTGCTTCTCCCTGGGCTGCCAGGGCAGCCATGGCAGTGAGCTGGCCCCATGGCAAGGGGAGGGACATGTGCTGGGGACAGTGACACAGCCAGGGACAGTGACACAGCCAGGGACAGTGACACAGCCAGGCACAGCCAGGAACCCTGCTGTGACACCACACCGTGTGCTGGGCACAGTGGCACAGCCAAGGACAGCCAGGAACCCTGCTCTGACATTGTGTGTTGGGGACAGTGACACAGGCCAGGCACAGCCAGGTACCCTGCAGTGACACCCTGTGCTGGGGACAGTGACACATCCAGGAACAACCAGGATCAGTGACACAGCCAGGTACCCTGCAGTGACACCCTGTGCTGGGGACAGTGACATGTACCCTGCAGTGTCACCCTGTGCTGGGGACAGTGACACATCCAGGTACCCTGCAGTGACACCCTGTGCTGGGGACAGTGACACATCCAGGTACCCTGTTGTGACACCCTGTGCTGGGGACAGTGGCACATCCAGGTACCCTGTTGTGACACCCTGTGCTGGGGACAGTGGGCACAGCAGGGTACCTGCAGTGTCACCCTGTGCTGGGGTGAGGGCCAGTTTGCCAGGTTGCAATCCCAGGAGCAGCTCAGAAGCAGAGCTGCACTTGTGCCCGCCAGAAGCTGAGGGCACCGGGGCAGCACGCTGATTTCTCTCCAGTGGTGCTAAAGGAGTGTGCTGGCAGCCACACTCTCTTCTTCTTTTCTCCCCATCTCATTAACAATTAAAATCATTTTTCTGTTWGCAAAAACCAACTTAGGTGTATTAAAAAAAAGTGATATGGCAACAGGGTCTTGTTTCCAAAATGTAAAGCAAAATCTTGAGCTTTGCTTTTCTGACAATTTAAGACCMACTGATTAGCCTCCCCTGCCTTCCTACGGGGTAATTTTGCTGATAGTAAATTATCAAAATTGTCATTTTTTGAAAGCTAACCAAGACTCTGAGCATTCRTCTTGACATCTTTTCAGCCAAGACTGCTTGCAGCTGTTGGGCAGAGAGCTCACTGAAGGAAGGGAAGGCAGAAATGTGCCAGGCAGATGAGTCCTGGGCAGGAGGGGAAGGAGCAATCACAACAGGTAGAGCGCCCGGATGGAAAAACCTCCCCGTGGTATTCWCTCATCAGCAGACATTCATTCTGCTGTAATCAATGTTACAATCTCCTCATTTGTATTAAAACAGATACAGGTTCTGAAAGGTTATTTTTCATTTTGCTTGACTGGTGTTTACACAAACAAATCCAAATTTCAATTCAAACAAACAAACAAACATGCTCATGTAAGTACTAATTCAGAACTAAGATTCCACCCAGATTACATTTTCCAGCCTGACATAAGAGAAACATGAAGCAGAAATAATTACTGTCTGACACTAGGAAAAATGATGCTGATTAACTACACWGATTTAGTTTTAAAATACAGATTTCACTGCAATACTACGGCCACATGCAAATATCTAGCTTTAAAAAGAAACTGCTAATTCAAAGGAGAACATGGAGGGATTTTTTAGTGAATAAATATATATTCTTTTCATCTATTTAGCGTACAAATTTATTTAAAACACAATAAAATGACAGGCAGGTCTAAAAACTAAATATAAAAATATKAGAATGTGAAATGAACAAACTTTTTCACTCTGCAGATTTTATTTTATTATTAGATGCTATTCCTAACTTGTTAAAATTGATCAAATAGAAAGCTGTGAATAGAGAAAAAATTAAGCCAACTAGAAAAGTGTGACTTGGATTTAATATTTTATAATTGCCAAGGGACATACTGAGATCAATGAATTTTTGCCCGAGATGAACGTCAGAAAGAGATGTACTTCAGTCTTTTAGGGAACATTGGTCTATTTAATTCTTGTGTCTGATGCATGTGAAATATGCCTGTCTTGGCCTTCTTGGAGCCTGCAGGCCACGCTGCAGGCAGACATTACCACTTTTAATAGGCCGCCATCTGAGCAATGGCAAGGGATCCAATAACCCATCCCCTCTAATGGATTTGCCTGTTTATTCACTTACACCTTCTTTTGCAGCTAATTTTAGTTTTGCATGCTGAGTTGTTTCACTTTAAATTAAATGAATAGAAACAAAGGGGAAAAGACTGTGCAGCTAATAAACCATGATTATTTTCCAAGTTCTTCACAACAGGATCCTCCATATACTAAGGTATATCACTTGAGAACAGATCTGCTGCTGTGTTTTTCCACTTGTTGTCACAATTAACWAAGCTTCTTTTAAATTTAGTGAGACAAAAAGTAGGTTATTATAAAGTCTTACTTATGATGCAGTAATGATTTGCAGCAGTATAAGGCAACCAGCTTCAYATCATTATGAGGGTGATGAGCATCTTCAAAGAATAATACAGGTAATGTTAATGATTGTGCAGTATTATCACAAACAAAACCAGTAAACAGTTTAATCTAGCCCTTCATGTGTACTTTGAAGATCACAGGTAACACTTAATGTGTTACTTATAAACTTATAGTCCCTCTAGATACAGAGGAACTCTGAGTAATAAAAATTTCCACTACATTTGATCCTTAGGAAAAATATACATTACAGGCTAAAACTTATTAGGGATATAATCTCTATATTTGGACTGCATTAATATTTTGTTTCTTTACAGAAAAGCTCTTCCTCCCTTTCCTTAGGAGATGCCTCTTACATCTCACTCTCCACAACTCGTGGGTGCTCMCTGAGGTCCCTTCCAGCCCAAATCATTCTATGATTTATTCCAGAACCTTCTGCTCACCCAGCTCTTTTTACAGACCCACAGTTCAGGTGCTTTGCTGTTCTCAGAAAGGCTGAAAGGACCTCCCTCAGGGGCTGTCACTGCCAGGCACAGCTTTCAGTGAGTTCCAAAGGGCTTTTTCTCCAGGTTTGGCTGGATCTCTGCTGCCAGGGCTCCCCAGTGCCCGTCAGTCAGAGGGGGCAGCAGGGCCAGGTGTCACCTGCTGCTGACAGGTCCCTCCCTGGAGCTCTGCAGGAGCCTCTGTGTCCCTGCCTGGGGGGACACATCCCTCTGGGCACACACAGCCCCCGACACTGCCTGCCCTCAGGAAATCACTGTGCCTTTCAGGCAGCAGCCATCACATCTAGGCAGGAGTCATCCTCTTTTAAAGGCATCAAAAGAATACAGCTCCTTCTTCCAGAAAGAAGGTTTGGTTCCTGAGGTAACCAAAGCACAGCCCCACAGGGTGAGGCCAGGAAAAACAGCTGCTGAACTGGGCAGTCCCCACAGACTCTGTCTTCACTGCTGCAAAAAACTACTTTTTCCTATAATAAAATTGCATAAAATACAGCAGCATGTGGTCATTTGTTCCCTCTTCATTACAAAAATCAAAATGCATGACACATCTACAAAAAGTTGTAAAATGGGGTAAGGTTTGTTGCCCAAAGTGCAGGAATATGGATATGAAAAACTACTATTAAGGGCCAAAAACCTGGGAGCCAAAACTCTGCACCACAGCTGCAGGGAGAGCAGAGATGCAGCAAGAGGGGAGCATGTGTACCCTTCATTTGGAAAAACACATTTAGTTTGGGAGCTGCTTCCCCTGTAAACAGTGTCTGTAGCATTAAATAGCCATAAAATAATGTAAAAACTCTCTTTGGAGCCAAACATATTACAACAAAAGAGGGTCTGTGTCATTCAGAAGGGTCCACAGCACTTGCAGTTACTAACACAGGAGGAAAAGGAAGCAGCTACAAGTCCTTTTTTGTCTCCAGCTGGTTATGTTTTCCTTTAAGGGATCACATTATGAATCTGACATCTCCTTATTTTTGCCAAAAAGACTTCACCTCCTTTTATATCAGTTGCTGATCTCTTACAGATTCCTTAATAACATGGTGTGACACAGAATCAACTCAGAGGCTTTACCAGGGCTTTTGGGCTGAATTTGGGTTTTTTGTCACAGTGGCTCACAAGACACAAAAGTATGTATTTCAAAGGATGATCCACACATCATGAAAATTGGCATCTTCACTTTGCACTCCTTTTATTGCTAGTGAATGTTTCCTCTTAGAATTGAGACTGCAGTGGAAGACTTTTTCTGACACAAAACTATCAACAGTATCCCCTTAAATATATAGCATGAATTTAAAAAAGGCTCCTCAATTTCACATCAATCTGCATATCTAAAGCTTAAACCTGTTGGAGATAAATATTTTTGGATAGTTACAAATCCAGCTTCCCTTTTAAAGTGTTAGCTCAGACCTATTATTTAAATGTCACAAGCACCCAAAACCAACAGGACATTCTGCAAGCACACAGACAAGTTAAAATAATCTGCCTGCTTTAGATACATYTAAGTGAATCTGCAAAACAGAAGAAGTTACAAAGCAGCAGAATAATTTTTTCCCCCCAAATTGTATTTGTAGACCTGGATACTAACTCCCAGACACACTGTGGAAAGAAAAATGGGAACAACAGACTGAAGTTGGGATTGATTTACTTCATTAGCTGGGATTACAAGTTTAACTTACAAACCAGAGGTCAAAATTTCTCATTAACAAGGGGGCCATGAATCGCTGCAGGGCTTGGTTCAAGAGGAGACCACTCTTATTACTAACTACACATTTCAATCTGTCTTTGATGTTCTCCTTCTACCCTCCTCCCTTTTATTTTTTGGCAGAGGAGTTGATTTTAATTGTAGCTATACAACACAGCTCAGTTTGCCTGAGAGCCAGCCTCCACATCTGCAGTGAGTGCAGTTCTAGTGATATTGGGTGCAGTCCATAGCTTAGGGCTAATTTTAATGGCTCCCCTTTTCATACAAGGCTCAGATTGTTTTCCACGTGATTCCTGTTAATTTAGCTGCAGGAAAGGGCATCAGTTTTCCTTGTGAGTTTCTGATCCATACTTCTAAACTAGGTGAAATGTATTAAAGAAGAGAAATGATCATAAAATAAGAGATTGAATTTTCTACTGCCTCCTTAAGTGATTAAACATGTAATCCCACTATTTTAATGCACAAAAGAAAAATAGAACATACAAATGGTATTTTTCTTATGTCTGTATTTTGGTAAACAATTTATGAAATGCTGTAAAGAAGCTCTGAAATCTSTAACAGAGCTAAGAGTTAAAAAAGGATGGCTTAAATGTCTGGATACTGTGCATTTTCAAAATCTACAGATTTAAACAAAGATTTCACAGTACATTTCTCAAAACAAGAGTTGTGTGCATCATGGCAGCAGATGGTGAAGTATACCATCAAATAATAAAATGTTTAATGAGTATTTTCTATTTTTGATAAATAGAACTAAAATATAACTGAATAGTCAAAGGTGGAGTATTTWAACAGCTTAAAAGTGTTCATTCTACAGGATCTACTCCAGTTTTTAAAGGAAAACCTGCCACTGATACTGATGCTGGTTAAACAGCTGAAATTTTCATATATCACATGTAGTTGAAATCATAATCAAATTTGTCTCAGCAATCAAAGTTATACTCTTCTACAGCTGGAACCACKTTTGAGCATTGCCAAATTAGAAAACCCTCAAAAAAAAGAGTAGTCAATTCTTACAAGTAAAAAACACAGATAGCCTTTRAACAAAAACAAAGTATGATGGTATTTTTTTTTCATAATTTAAATGCAGAAAAACAATTGCTAAGGGTAATGGTTACCAAAATAATTTGTCATAGATATACAGTTTCTTGCCTTTGTTTACACACATCTATTTTGACTACAAAGAGGTACCATCTCCAACTTCATACCTATTTATTACTAGTTATAAAAGACAATTCTGCACACGGTAAATTCATGCAGGCTTATGATGCAAAACCCCAAGGTGAAAAGACAGGAATGATTAGGTGAGTAACTTTAATTTAGGACCAACAGAAATTTCTATTTATTCCAATAGACAAAAATCTCCTGTATATTATGAAGATCTGGTCCACGTTTCCCATTTCCTACTGGGCCAGTTTCCACTTCACACCTGGGGGTTGTCACAGCCATGTTTTATGGAAAATCCTTTCCTTAGGATTTTTCCTCCTGAGAAGCTGAGAGGCCTCAGGAACAAAATGTAACCAATGGTTATCTGCTGCTGTGGAATGCAACAGGTGCATCTGTGACTGGTCTGATGCTGGATGTTTCTGATTAATGGCCAATCACAGTCAGCTGGCTTGGACTCTCTGTCTGAGACACAAGCTTTTGTTATCATTCCATTCTTTTTCTATTCTTAGCTAGCCTTCTGATGAAATAATGTCTTCAATTCTTTTAGTCTAGTTTTAATATAATATATATGATAAAATAATAAATCAGCCTTCTGAAACATGGAGTCAGATCCTCGTCTCTTCCCTCATCCTAAGCCCCCTGTGAACACTGTCACAGGGGGTAGCATGTGTTAAATCCCATTCTTGTTCCTATGAGCAGTGGCTGTTAATGGTCCTTTTCCCAAGCTTTTCCAGTGGCAGAGCACTGACAGGGTATGAGCATAGAAGGTGTTCCAGATTGCAAGGCAAGATCTTTTCCATTACCATCTGTATAGCAGTTGTCATTGTCAAGTGGGCAGTTTGCCTTATCTCTCTCTCTGAGTGCCCACATCTGCTGATAACAGACTATTGAATGTCAGTGCACGACTGATAAGAACTATAACATCCCATTGTGAGATGTGAGCCCAGAGGGAGGAGCCAAGCATTGCTACCCAGATATAATCCAGAGGTTTTGAGACACCAGCACGGCTTCTCTACTGGATTCCCCAGAGGAACAGCAGCTGCCTCTTCCTCCACTGGATCTTCAGAGGAAGAATACATCCTTTTCTACAGGACCCCCTTGTTCCAACAGAACCACCCCTGACACTGCAGGAGGGCTGCAGCCACATTTCCAATGGGACTGCCACCAACACCCTGATCCACAGGGTGCCAGGTTGGGTTCTGACTCTTGTCAGTGTTGTTCTAGTGGACTGCATTGTTTATTTTATCCTTTTATTTTTTTCTTCCCTATTAAAGAACTGTTATTTCCTGCTCCCATATTTTTGCCTGAGAGCCCCTTAATTTAAAATTATAGCAATTCAGAGGGGTGGGTAGGGTTTACATTCTCCATTTCAGGGGAGGCTCCTGCCCTCCTCAGCAAACTCCTGTCTTTCCAAACCAAGACAGAAGGTATGAGCATAGAGGGCATGCTTTCAACCCACCCACCCCAACCCAAGAATTCACTTCTGATGGCCGAGTCGGTGCCTTTTGTGCAGCCTCCTATTGCCAGTGTGTGACAAATCTGCCTCTGGAACTCCACAAAGAGCCTTTGTCTGCCTCTGGGGAGCTCTGGGGCTCCATGGCTCCCCCAGCTCTGCCTGCCAGGGTTGGTGGTCACACAGGTCTGGTGGCCACACAGGTCAGGGCAGTGGCCGTGGCACCTTGGCACGATGCGCGGCCGCAACTCGGGAAAGGCTGAGCAACACGGGGTGCAAGAGCCACCCTCAGCTTTCAACAGGGGGTTATCTTAACAACTAGACATCTTTAAAAGGTCATTATTGCAGTCTAATTTCAAACTGGCACCAAAATGAAGGGTTGTCTTTGTGCAGGATTAATTTAAAAACCTCAGGATTTGATGTCAGTGGGAAATAACCAGCGTGGGACTCATAATGCTGCCTTCTCCTGCTTCTGGCCAGCACCTAGGGCTAATTTCTTAGGAGATGAAAACTATGACAAGCCCTTCAGTTAAGCTGAAAGCAGGCAGCAGTCCAGTAACACCCACAGGCCTCAGAGGCATCCTGTGACCCCCTTAGAAAAGTCACATTCACTTTGCTCTTGAGAAAGGAAAAATAATGCTGGAGGCATTTTGTTTTAAACCATGTGAAATAAGGAAATGTGAGGATGTGAAAATGAAGTGAAAAAAGTTAGAATTCATTTCCTCCCTTTGCAATGGCTTAGAAGCAAAACTGGTTCATTTTGAAAGTGTGTGTAAAAATCTGATACATTCACCAGTAGGCAGTGACTACAAAATGCTTAAGGTAAAATATGTAAATATGTAAAATAATCTCTTGAAAACCATCTCCTTTTGTGCTTGAAAGCATTTTGTAAAAGCATCTTTATTTCTCAGTAGCATTAATAGACAGTCAGAAAGAAAACTTGTCAAAACAAAAAATAGCAACAAAATTCAAGGTACTAGAATAATATTTTGAAACAAATCTGCAGAATAGTGAAAGGGAAGGAAATTCATGCATAAGTTCCTTGGATGACTTCTGCCCTTTTAGTATTAATCTGAATAATAATAAAGGAACATGTAAATTACAGTTTCAAAATTTTAAATGGGGTTATTTTAACTATCATAGACTTAAGGCAAATCTAATCTGCCAAGTCTTCACTCTCATTTCAGTCTAAAACTGTGTCTCACTTTTTTACTCCTATTATGCCTTTTAACTTAGATGGGCTTTTTATCTCCTAGCTAAGCACATCCAYCCTCATTTCCTCATTCCCATTAAAGAGGTCTACACAAACGTGCATTCAGTCTGTTTATTACTTGCCACAGACTGCTCAGCTTGTTCCAAAATATTCTCATTAATAAAAGGTTGCACACTGAGGACCCATTGGAATGTTCAAATTATGAGAATACTTAAATTTTCATTCTTTGTCCAAAATTCTTGAGATGTATTACCTATTACCCTATTATCAACTACACAACCAAAACCAAGCAGCAGAGAATTCATTAATACAAATTTCAAAAACTGCTCCACAAGTGAGGTCTCAAATCTGAAAAATGAACTCCAGCTCTAAAATAATTTGCCTTGATTTAACTTTTTTTTACATATGTAGAGAAAGCTAAGGTAAGGAACATGTAAGGAAGACAGGAACAAAGGCAGAGGGTGGGAATCRTGAGCCACTGCAACACACAGGTACTGAATGATCCTTCTAGCAAAAGGCTACKAAAAAAAGGCTGAAAAAATTCACATGGTMTCAGGCTTCAAGGGGGTAAGTAACTACAGAAATACCTACACTAGAAAGGAAATAATGATAATTTGGAAATATTTTGAGACATGGCAAAATTTACACAGTCCAGGAGTTTTTACAAAAAACTTATCAAAATTAAAATGACAAAATAAATTATTTGCAGCATCACATCTGAGCCCTACAGCCAGGCTACCCCACATTAATTTATGGGGAGTCAGATGTATTCACCATGCTGTAAAGAACTTCTTACAACCACCCCAGAATCCTGCCACTGTGACAAGCTGAAAGGAAATCTGGGAAGTTGATAATGCCAAAGAATGACATAGCCAAAGTCTTCATCCTTCTCTTTTCCACAGTATTATGACTAAGTGGATGAATGCAGGAATGGCAAAAGGATGGTCTGGATCAGTTTGAAGGGGAATGAAAACACCCAGCTTGATTTTCCTGCCTGCCACGCACCCAAACTGTGATTTCTCAGTAAAGCGAAGCTGGAACGATGATGCATCTTGACATGCTTTTAATATGCAAACTGTTAATCTCAGAAGCTATGATTCTGCAAAATTTTTAAATCTGAAGTGCATGCCTGAGTTAAGTATTTAGATAAATTGGCATTTTTTTTCTACCTAAGACAGCTACAGTTAATGGGTCAAAACATAATTTGCCTGTCTTGTTTGAGCTCACAGACATTTGTACAAGTGTCACAATCATTCATGTGACACTTGTCTGCTTTATTATTCTATGCCAAAACTGAGCAAATGTTTACAAGATTTGTTTTTCTGAAGCATATAGGGAACATATAAGAAAAGGGAAAGACGTGAATAGGAGTAAGCAGGGAAGCTTCACAGATACCAAGACTGCTCCTTTCCTACACTGCTTTTCTGAATGCAAGCCTCTCCTCCCTGTGTTCTTTACGTTGTCATTAAATTATTAAAAGAATGATTATAATCAACTCAGTTATGGTCAAGTGTGCATTGGCCTGTAAATTCAAATATCCTGCCCTCCTATCATCCATCCACTTCTCACAGGCACAGAGAGGAGCTTCCAGACTGAAATATCCCGGGAATGTGGGCACAMGGGCTCCTTCTCCTCAGCTCTGGCCCGAGGAGGGAGTTCACACACAGCTCCTCCACGGCAACCTCAGCACAGCAAACAGCTTCTTTGTGTAATTCCTTTATTTTCATTCCACAGCTGCTCTTTACTGAGACTTACACATATAACCATTGCTGGGAAAGTATAGGAAAGTTAATAATTGTTAAAGGCTTACATGAAAGTAATTGTTCTGTTTCTTCTGAATTGCCAATACTGATTTTGCTGTGAGAGGGGATTATGGAAAGAAATGGAACACTAGAGACGGGAAAGAACTGTTACCAAAATCATCTAACAAATGCAAATACAGCCCCCAGTACTAACAGAAGTGTCGAGTCTAAGAGTACAGACAGATGTTCTCTCTGGATCCAGCTGTGCAGATGAAGGGCTCTGTGCCCCCTGCTGCAGTCATTATCCCGGATCTGCCCCGATTCACTGGGGCAGGGCCAGCCCCAGCCCCACCCTGCTCACACYGGCACCATGGCCCAGCTGGCTTTGRCCCCACTGAGTGCCTGGCACAYACCATGGCAGGGACCTCCCCAGCCACCCACAGTGCCAACCAGAGCAGTCCTGGCACTGGCACACTCCTTCTGAAGCCTCAGAAAACAGGCACTGCTAAAATATCACCCCCCTCAGAAATATCAATAAAAGGCATTTTTAAAATCACCTAAGCAAATAAAGCAATGCATAGCATCTGATTTTTTATTTCTTGGTTTTTTTCAACAAACATKCCCATGGATTTTTCCTACTGTACTACAGACAGGATTCAAACAGCACTGCCACCTGAAAACAGCACAAACAGTAACGATAAACTGTGCACAGCACCAAAACCATCACCTTTGTTCAAATAACACCTGTAAGTGATCACCAAGAGTAACAACCTAAACCACAAGCCAAAACACTGGTTTGTTTGGTGATTCTTGATTTTGAGGGCACAGATTGTACTTGACYTAACTTTCACACTGAAACAATCTGAGATTTTTGTTAACAAAGACAAAACTAAATATACAAATGAGATAATATTTAGAGCTGCAAACTCCTTATCTAGAAGGACACATTCCCATGCCAACCTGTGAAATGCATTGTAGAATAGTATTTTTTTCATTTAAAATTTGCAAGAGAATTTCCTGTCATCTTTCACTTATTTTTGGAGGTGTATTTCAAACCATGGAACACACATTTCCCKGCCTAACCACAAGGTGCCTACTATTACACTACACATGTTAAAAGAGCTCTTTAAATACTAAATGTGACCATATTTTCAGTTGGATTTCAGCCTGCTCTGGTAACTTCTCTCTTCAGGTGACAAACTGAAGTAACTGAATTCATTWCAGCCTGATTAATTATGCTGCTTTCATACAAAGGAAAAAGAGACTTCAATCAGAAGTGGTAACCTTAAACAGTACCTGTGCAGCAGCGTATCAGAACATCAATCCCAGATCCATGCACTTCCATTTGCTTTGAGAATTTTTTGTGATTACTTCTCCCTTKCTATCACATAGCTCAGCTCAACTCCACAGCCTGAAAAACTAAAGGGAGAGGTTTGGAACACCCCAGTTCCAGCTGACAGGATTTACACCAGTTACCAGAAAAAACCACAGCTTATGCTCTCCACTTGCTTACCACAGCCTAACTACACAACCAGCCTTTTTCTCCCCAGCTGAACACAGCAGGAGTTTGGGGAATAAAAAGAGAAGAGAGGAGTGGAGCCAAATGTCAGCTGACAACTTGCCAGCTTCTACATATTTGGAGACAATTTCCTTAAATGATCCAGAAGCTGAGAAGCACCTGGCTGCTGCCTTCTCCTGAAGCAGGGCTATCACTGCACAGAGATGGTACCTACACAGTGATTCTGCTTTTGCTTGCTTGCCTTTTGTGCTTGTTAACATGCAAAGGCAAATTAATGTAAGACAAGAATCTGGCATATGCGTCTAAAATACACAATGCATAATTAAACTGGGAATGAAAACAAATCAAAGGTATATATGTTCAAATAGTATTTATTGTTCCTTTACATAAAGGAACAAGGAACTTGGCAAATATTTCTTAGGAATAAAGGCCCATCTTCACAAACTATGGGTTATGAATAGCAAAGAACAAGATAAGAGCACATGAGATAAAGCCAGCTAGAGTGAGGCACAGATGGAAGCAGAGCCAGACTGACAATGGAAGAATTCCCACCCTAGCGGGCTCGGGAGCGCTCTCCACACAACCATTAATGCCAGCACACATCAGCATTTACACCAAAGGAGACTCTTCAGAGAAATATTTTTAAATGCAAAGTTTGGGATATCTCTTTTTTAATATGGATAATACTCAAAGCATACATCTCTCTACAGACTTAGGTCTCTGGTGCTCAGTCTGTAACACGCCTGTGCTCTGCTGCTAACGGCGATGTGAGGAATTTGCTGTACCTACAGAATTGTATTATGGAGATCCTAGAGGGTATGACTAAAACTTGTTGAAATTAAGTTCTAAGGAAATATATAAATGTGGGTGACTGGTTAGGGTTTGGTTAAAGTCAAGAAGAGAAGGTGCTCGCAGGTCTCTTTCTCAGAGCCAKCTGCCTGTAATAATAAATACACGGGGTTAGCTGTGGGATCAGGGGCTTTGGAGAAAAATAATAATGCATTACAAATATTGCCAGACCAACAGGCTTCCCTGTCTCATTCAAACCCAGTATCATCCTGGATGAACAAAAACTGCAGGAAGACAGCTTAGACTGTCACACTTAGGCAAAAGGAGCTGGCACTGCCTGCAAACAAAATGCAGTGACAAAATGTCACCCCTCTTGTTCTTCACTTAGGGATGCCCCTGCATTACACTTGTGGACCCAGGTTGTCACATCTCTCTTTTAATTAGGCAAAATTATGCTGCAGTAYTACCTAGCAGAAGAATTTTCTGTGGTTGTGGGGAAAGTATGAGATCAGCCTGCAAAATGTCACTTCTAAAAGAAAAAAAGGAAATGTAACTCAAAAATAGATTCTTTAATGAAMAGCATTGTTTAAACACTTAAGGCAGCTCCTCATCTTTATCCAATTTCTGTAAACAAAATCCTGATTTTTGTCACAGATAAGAGATTTAAAATGACAGAGTAACAAGTAATCGAAAAATGTTTGTGAGTTAATTAAAACAAGTTGTGAAATTATATTATTRGCTAAATTGCTAACACACTCTTCTAAAGAGAATGAAATTGTAAAGAAAAATTAAATGGATTTATTTTCAATTATATGACTACCTTCTTTTAAATATTTTTCCTCAAAATTTAACCATGACAACAAATCTTTTGTATGTCTGAACAGAGATAAACATATACACATATTTTATCAATTACTATTAACGTTGCTATTAGTATAAATATTCAAAGACTTTAAAATGTTCGAAATATATATTTAAACATGTTCCAAAGATATATATAAACAAGCCAAAAATTAACCTTAAAAAAAAAAAAAAGCAGAAGAGCAGAAACCACCCTCACAGTCTTCGGATTTGGCTGGCTCAACCAATCTGCTATGGCCACTCAACCAGTTAAATAAATTTCTATAATGATTTCCCCATTTTAGGCTGCCTATCTGCAAGTTCTTACTGTCAACACGAATTACCCTGRATGCTGCAACTCCCCCATCAACTGAGACAAAGCATGACTGCTGCAGTGCTCTGTCACCATGACATGCTTCTCATGGATCTGTGTCCCAAACGTCAGCATGATCCAGCACAGGCAGCCAGAAGCGTCCTCTTATCAGAGCTGGGAGAACAATTCCCACCAGAGGAACAGCCAGGCAGGTGCAGGGGTTCCCTGATGGGCACCTGGGGTTGGGTGTCAGCTCTGAGCCTGGGGTGGCTGCCTGACCTGACACCCATCCCAGCAGGGACAGGGCAGGGACAGGGCTCAGGGATCCATGGGACACCCATCCCAGCAGGGACAGGGCTCAGGGATTAACAGGACACCCATCCCAGCAGGGACAGGGCTCAGGGATCCATGGGACACCCATCCCAGCAGGGACAGCGGCTCAGGATTAACAGGACACCCATCCCAGCAGGGACAGGGCTCAGGGATCCATGGGACACCCATCCCAGCAGGACAGGGCTCAGGATTAACAGGACACCATCCCAGCAGGGACCAGGGCTCAGGATCAATGGCGACACCCATCCCAGCAGGGACAGGGCTCAGGATTAACAGGACACCCATCCCAGCAGGGACAAGGCAGTGCCTTTGTCTGGGCAGGGAGAGGGCACAAAAAGCTGCTCATGAGCTGCTCTTGGGTCTTCTTCCAAAGAAAAGTTGTATCAGAAATTCAGCACAAATCTGAAGTTTTCATAAAGGAGCTACTTACGTAAAACAATGYAATACTGGAGATAAAAATACCTCCCTGAAACTCTTAAAAASTACAACTATTGTTAAGGTTTATAGGATTACACATTTAATTTGCAAAACAATGAATATCAGTATATGCACTAATTAAATAACTCAGAAGTTACAGATGATACTGCCTCATTAAAATTTTTTAAATTAAAAGGCTTACGTTAAACTCATCATTTAAATATGACAAACAAAAATCTCATTTTGTAGAATCRGTAGTTGGAAAAACAGTTACACAAGGGGAAACATAGCTTTGCTATCTCCCACCCACACACCCAGTAAAACGTAATAAATTTACCACAGCAGGATATAATACCCAGAGAATAAGGGCCAAAATATAGGAAATTATGTAAAAAAGTAATTGGTCTTCATCACCACCAGGATAAAAGGCAACATATAACTTTTTAGAAGTTGTATGAAGCCCACAAAGTTTTGTATCCCAGTAAAGGTAATATAAGAAATGCATTTGACTGCAGACCAAGCAGGATTTACAGCCCAACATAGGCTGCACAAGCTGAATTATGGATTGCATTACATTTTTTTATGTATGGCACTGTAGAAAAGAAATCCCAATAGGTCAAACGGAAGTATTAATCACTATAGCTAAAATAAATACTAGATGTGAATAATATCRACTCATGGGCCACAAAATAGATCAAGGTAGAGAATTCTGAAGACACTTGGAATACTGGAGCCCTCAGTACCTATCAAGATRATCAATTGAAAAGCATTAAAATGCTCATTAAACATCTGTAATTTCCACTAATTGCTGCAGAGTGGGCAGACATCACACTGAAATACACAATGTASACACCCAGATTTGGTCATGCAGAGACCAGAGTTAGGACAACAACTGACTCTGGCCTGTACTTMAAGACTTTACTCCAGATGCTCTTCATTAGGAATTTTCTAAAATAATGCATTATTGCTTAAGAGATTTGGACACTCAAAACTGAAAGTTAATGATCTGTGGTGGAATCAAATCACCTGTTGTATTACTTCTTGTCTTCAACCAGGAGAAGCCAGAGAACATGTCCCAGTACAGTTAAGCTCCTTAAAATAAGGAACAGTTCACAATATTAAAAAACAACTAATTGAAGATTCAGGCTAATAGTACTTCTTGAAGTAAATGAAATAATTCTTCTTCTGGATTCTCAATCCAGACATAAGACATGATGTCAAATACTTCCAAATATGCAYTCTTTATTTATTTCTTTTGAGAGAGCAAACCTACCTTCTAATTTTCTTCTGGAAACCCTTCCATACTGGTTCTAAGTTWTTCAAGAAATATTTTGAAAAGAATACTTGAAATCTTGATGTATGTTTGCTCTCAACATCACTGGCAAATTATTATTACTTTGACTACCTGCATAGCTGACAAGAACACCAGGGACCAGCACTGCACTTCTTCATTGTTCTGTTGCTTAGTYAGGTAAAAGCTAAGTCAGCAGCAGCATCAAATTTATCCCATCTCACTGCAGCTACACAGCTGAAGGTAAAAACTTCTGCTAAAAGAATTTTGTGGCAATGCAAGTTTTACCAAAATGCAACACACCTATGGCTGTCAGTGGTGTCCAGGGGCAGGAGGCAAGCTTGTGCAGAGTGCAATTTGTTTCCCCTTCCCTCCTTCAATTGAGCTTCAAGGTACTGAATGCTATTCATAAAAATTACTTACAGAGATGAGAAAAGTCATTTTGGCTTTGCAGACAAGCACTAGGCACATTTTTCAAGCCCATTACATGTAGCTCATTTTTTGCTTTGTAAAGATGTCTCCTAAATTTGCTTTTTTTAAAAATTGTAATAGCATAAAAATGAAAACAAAATAAAAAGAGAAAACGAAGTGATTAACAAAAGCCTGCAAAAGGGAGAAATGCAGGTGGCATCTTTAATGGATTAGGAAAAACGTACCACYGGCCACTGATATGGTCTGGGAAAAAATGCCCTCTGCCAACACCTCCCCTACAGACAGAGCAGGCTGCAGTGCTGCTGTCCTTTTGATCAAGAGAAGAAATCCCACACCAATGACTGTTTCCCCTGACAGACTGCTTGTCCTTTTTAATGTTACATGAGAGCACCAGCCTGAACTTCCCTCCCCTCAGAGCTCATACCACTACCACTGATTAGAGATGCTGCTCTGCCTAGGGGTACTCACTRCTTTGGCCAAGGCTGTTTAACCTGTTGTGCTCCTTGTATTCCTCCTTCTCCTTTGCAGATAGGAACTTTGCTTTTTTTAATGGAACTTTTTGCTCATTCTCCTGGCAGAGCTTCCTCTAAATTGCTCAGTAATTGGTGCATSATGCAGAAGTTCAGCTCTTGTTAAGCTGTCTTTGTAAGAGAGTGTCATGCTCAAAAAGACTGGAGAATTATCCCCTTTCTTGATTAAAATATAGCATYGACCAACACTATTTTCATGCTGCTACAGCACAGCAATCACTATTTATGATATCTCCTACTTTCTCAAACACAGCTGCAGAAAACCTCATAATTCTCCTCATTTGCCTTCCCATACAACACTGCTGCTCTCTGCCCTTTTGTTTGCTGAGATAATTATTAAACCAAGAATACTATAAACAAAATAACAAAAGCCAGTGAAAATAGGTCCACTGCACTATCTCCTTCAGACACCTCATCCACAGGCCAGCTCAAAGCTCACCAGAAAAGCTGGWGGGTGAGGTAGGGTGAGAATTCCCAAAGTGGTTCAATGGTCCAGAGGTCTGACTCTTAAAGACTGGGACCCCTAAGTGGCCCATGGTTTCCATACCCAAGTTTTGTAATAATTTAACTTAGTTTTAGTTACTGCTGTGAAATGTCTGTGTATATATTCAGTCATGCTTGGGAAGGTGATCTGTAACTCGTTAGCAAAACTATCCCATGAAACTACTCCAGAACCCCACAAACTCACACTGGTTAAAAAGCTARAGAGACTGGAATTGTATGCAAATCTTTGTAACTTCACATAGGCCAAAAAGGCCAGATTTTTCTCCAAASACAGGAGGAGAAGGAGGGGAAAAAACCCAAGTCTGACTTACAAGTCYTGGAGACACTCATGATAATTTTATCACCACAGTCCTTCTAGATGGTAAAACATTTCCTTAAGTTGTCGCTATTTTTTAACTTCTCTGCTTCTCTTTTTGACCATCTCTCAGGTTGCCAGCATTAAAAAAATCCCAAACTCCAGCAGCCTCAGAAATGCTGCCAAGGTCGGGGAGCTGCAGCTCTGCCCGATGCCCTTCCCTCCCTATTGCACCTCCCCTGCAGGAACTGGCTGCCAGCCTGTAACTTGAAGGCAAGCAGTAACCAAGTAACTAATAAATAAGGAGTACACCACTAAAGTAAACAGTACCCCAGCTATAATTAGCTAGAACAGACAAGCTGCTGGTGGTAGATGTCTCTCTGAGTTCCCTCAGGCTCTCTCCAGCCCCCACAGAATCCCTTTAACCAGCATGCTCCTGTTTGACTCCAGGCAAAACAAAAACAAAAACCCCCTTTTTTCCTAGTCATTCACTAGAACAGAGTATGTAACAAAAGGAGCACCAAGATGAAGATCCCACTATTAGCTGTTTTTACTGAATTATTTCGTTGAAAGCAAAATACTGCCTGTAATATCCAASACACATTGGGAAACTTCATAAACCTGCATTTAACACACACTGCTTAGTCCCAAAGACTTCCATGGACAAATAAGCACGAGACTTTCCAAAAGCATACAATATGACAATTTCTAGACAGAAACCCCTGGTTTTACTACAGAAGGCAATATAGAAAACAAAGTGTTTTCCTACACCAGAACCAGTGAGGGATTAGCAAAGCRGAGCTCATGCAGAGGGAAGCACAGGGAGATTGACAGGAACACAGTGCTCCAGCAAAAGCTTATTGCAGGTAATTAATGTTCTACACGAGGCACATTACTGACTTCAAACAAACTCAGCACTCTGCTAAAGTTAAGCATGTGCACATGTCCTTGCAGGTTTGGAGCTCCAACGCTCAGCTTCTCATGAATGTGGCCAAACAGGACCCACTTTGCCATCACTCCTACAAAGGAAGGATGTGCAAAGCACACTGTTCCATTATCTGTGAACAGTTCTTAACAAAGCTGAAAAGCTTGTTTCAGCTCAAAATTTAAATATTTGAGCTCCACCTTTGAATTTTATTGTTGGCAAATTTCAGCCAAATTCTGGAGGAGAAGTGCAGACAGTAGGAGACTGGTCAACACGTGAAAAAGAAGGGTGAGCATTCCTTTCCAAATGAAACAATATTTGCTCCAAATACTCTCACAATTTAGAACAGATCACAGGGATTAAAATGCATCGTGTTCCTTGAACAGCAAAATAAATTTGCCTGCACCACAAACTGCTGATATTGTGTCATTTCATGATGACATCACTTATGAAGCCTGTAATAGGGACCTGCCTTTACATTTTTGCACAGATATACATATGATATGCACATATTAAGCACTCACAAAAACATTCTGACTTACAGCAAAATCTTGGAAGACTTCCATATGGTATAAGGAAACCATGAAAGGCCTCTTTTCATTTCTCTTTCTTACACACTAAGCTTGTTTTCAATCAGACAACTGAAAATGAAGGGACAATTTTTTGAACACATAATAAGAGAGTAAGTTCTGAATGAAATGTTTATCTGTCGGGCTTTTGTTTTGTTTTCMTTTTAATTTAAGAACTCATAGGTTTTTATCAACAGACCACATTCAGCTGTACAWAATGCACAGTGCCACTGCAGAGGGAGGCATGGCCACTGCTATAAAATAAAAAAAAATGTGCATCTTAATACATTTTAAGTTCCTAAGACTTTTTCCAAAACTAAACTTCACTAAAAATATTTAAGACAAAGAGGAAAAAGATTATCCCACCAAATTTACCTTTCACTGAATAGGACTGAAGCAGAAGGAAATTAATCTATTTGATGATTCATTTGACTGCTCTAGGGAAGAATGACTTCAATGGGAAACATTGCCACCTTAAGATACAGCTATGAATCTTCCCATGTACAGGTTGAAAAGTTACACCTTGAAAATTTTCTGGTCAGGTTTTAAAAATTATTTTCACTGACATCTAAAATTGTCACAGCACCTTGGGCCTCACCTTCTAAAGTCAATGGGCAAACCCTCTGCTAGACCTTCCATGCTTTCTCTTTGTCTTAGCAGTTTTARTTAGCCAGAAGAAGGAAAAAATCTGTAGTTATAAGCATCAGAAAAARAGAGACTGCAAAATAGATTCTATCCTTCAGTGTCTGAAAATCWGGAGGACAGAGAGAAAACAACTGAAAATACAGAAAAACTCAAGCCAAAGCTAATTCCCAAAACCCCAAAATGCAAACTCATATACCCTCTGTCCCCACACATCCTCAAGGTAGCTTTTTGCAAGAAAAACACAGGAATAGCAGTAGAGCTCCATAGGGATTGACAAATAATGGATGAACTCTTAGCTACTCAGACATCTTTGTGCCAAGTTCTCATTTTCCATGCTAATAAGCTGCACACACTGTATTTACAAGGTATCCATAAATYAAACAATTGTATTTATTATTACCATATTGATACAATTTTCTCTTWAAAATGTAGTAATTTTTTTTWWWAKCKAYGYYGYAYYWTT
>NDFG01000606.1:0-66368 GCA_002167245.1 Sporophila hypoxantha | reverse complement strand
TRRWWTWAWWAAAAAAACAGAACAAAAAACTATTTAAGTAAGAATGCAGTAGAAATCTTTGAGAAGCAGAGAAAAAAATGCTCTCATGGTCTCCTCCTGCATGCTACATCAACATCATGCAGTCAGGTAGGACCAACTTCCATCTCCAAAGGAAGTAAAAATCAAATTTGTCTTGGCCAATAAGGAAAAATTATTAATATCATTGAACCTCTGTCAGAATATTTTGTGTTCCATAGATCAAAGGAATACACACAGCATGCAAACCTGTTCTACTAGTAAAAAAGAATGTTTTACCTGGCACAGAGCCCACTTGCTATTTTCTTGCATTGCTGCCTGGCTTTTTCCTCCTGTGAACTGAGATCCATGCAAAAATGTTCTCCTGCCTCACTGCCTGTATTCCTGCCTGTTTGCAACAGGCACAGAAATGTATTTCTACACATTCACTCCCAGCCACAATCATTAATCATCAATGCAAACACTGCATTATCCATCATCTTCAATGTCTTCCTAGTTTTACTGCTAAGTCTGTAAGAAGCATTAGAGTAATGTTGGAAGTTTTGTTTCACAAAATAAAACCAGAAGTCTAAAAAAAACCCAGTTTGTGTTATCATGGGCTAAWACACAGTTTGAATTAAATTTTTAAAAATGAAAACTCATCACTGGGGCAATTGATTTTTAAATTGAAGTCTCGTTCATTTAAGAATAAGGAAAAAGGTGCAATTACTAATTAGGGTATCATGTACAGAGTGTTTCAAAATACAGCTTTTGAAATAGAAATCATCAATTATGGTGAACTATTTTAATACTGATTTAAGTTTGAAAACAGGAAGTAAAACAAAACAGAAGTAAAAGAGAAGTTGAAGCCAAACTTGGGATTTCCAAAGATTTATAAAGTAGTATGCATGTAATTCCATTTTTAAAAATGTAAGGACAGACTCCTTTCCTCTGTCTCCTTGAAAATTCAAACCCATAAATTTAAGTGATAGTTTTGGGATACCTCAAATGAAATCATAACTGTCAGCAGCAGTGACATCCTGCACCAAAACAGGTCTGAGAGAACACTGCATTCTATCATGTCAATGAGACATGGAGCAAAGAGTGCTTGAAAAGGTAATGATACAACAAATCATAAAATTTCCTCCTGTTCTGCTCTTAGTCTACAGGCTTAAAAAGCACAAAAAGCAAACTTTAACTTCTTGATCCATAAATGCTTGCAAAAGGTGTTCTGCTCCATTGTATCTCTTCCATATAACTCAAGTTTAACAGTGCAAAGTGATTTAGATTCCAGTGCTTTCTAAACATATCTGACCACTTTAAARAAAAAGTAATTTTTCAAGAGCCAACCCTACAGCAGGATGACCAAGCTGAGACCTGAGTTGTTGAACAAGTTGGTCCAAGYACCTTTGAAAGTGGATGCCATAAAATAAAATTTTAGCTCCAGAAAGGTGGGGGGACACCCTAAAGATTTGCCCAGAGAACACCAGTGCTGATGACTGGTGTTTTTCCCCAAAATAAAAGACTATTCCTTGCTTGTTAATAATTAAAGGCTATTCCTTGGTTCTAGTTCTTTGGGTCTGTCAGGAGCAGTTATGCCCCATATATTGGCTGATTCCTGACCTTCTGAAYTGGGTGATATTCACTGAGTAGAAACTTTGGACAGAAGCCAAGGCACAGCCCTCCTGTAACAGAGACTTCTGCAGGACACACCACACATCCCTTATGGCTTYAAAGGGCAAGAAAGGAAGGAAATGAGGCCAGGTTTTCCAAGAGACAGCTCATGTCTAACACATTCCAAAGATAAAATTACCTAGTGTTCTAATTTCTTCTTAATATTGTTAAAATATTGGCAATGGATTTGAGGAATAATTGCAGAAATGTCCATGGATAACTCAAGCATGAGGTGAGAATGTCAGCTGAAATGGTGAAATGAATCACATTCAATACTGCATAACCAAAAAYAGACTGCAGTCAAAAGTACTTTTTTCCAACTACAGCACATACCCAAGTGCTTCCCACAAAATCCTGACTCCATCCTTACATTTCCACTCAGAAATCAGGAGTTACTAAAGTATAAAGACCTAACAGACAGTAATATTAAGTAACTTTCTCTATGTCTCTGGTACAAGACAGATTTCAGTGTCTTGAACCAGAATCTTAATCATGTTTTGTACAAAACCTAAACATGAAAACAGCTTTAAAATACTCAAATTATACCATCTGAAAGATTAATTTAATTAAAAAATGTGGTGCTTCATACCCAAAATACACCTCACAATCACTTCAGTAATTAGCTTTTCTCTACACAAAACATCTCTGTTTTCACTGTTAGTTGTGGGACTTTCCACATCTGCAAGAACATTATCTTTCTTGACTATTATAATGGCTGGGATATAGTGGATGAGAAAACACCCAGGGTATCAGATCTCCCTTGAGCACTGGCCCAACATATGGCCCTGCACATTTTGAAAGATGGTGTTTGGGATAGTTTGCAGAATATTTTTAAGATGACTGCTCTGCTGCTGTGTGAGGAACAGGGCTTTTTCTTATCCCTAAAATGACTGTCTTCAATAAGCAGTGATTCACTGAACRAGCCCTGAAGCTGCCTTTGGAAGCTCAGTATTCAAAAACCATCTGTGCCAGCAAGTACCAGGAGAGGGCTTTCACTTGATATTTAAACAAATTATACCCTCGGATATTTCAAACATATACTCTGTATTTATGTATTTTGGGATACTAGCCATAGGTCTTGATGAAAAGCCAAATCATTTAATTATTATTACTAAATACAGAAAAACARTTGTATTTAACCTCCACACTTTAATTCCATAATAAGAAATGAGGGACTTGAAAGTATGAAAATTCTGCATTCATGCCACCTTAGRAGTACTCAAATATTTAGCTTGTAAAGCCACCTGACCTAGTCTTGCAATGGCTAATCCTTTTTTTAAAGCTCCAACTCTTACAATTACATGCAAYTATCTATTTCATAAACAAACCAAAATTTTAATTCTTACTCTTAGAAGCCTTATAATTCAAGAAAAAAAAAAAAACACTGGAAGTGTTAACTGAATAGATTCAAAATCAATCAAAAAGCAACTAGGGTTAAAAAAAGCAACCCAAACCTTATATTTAATCTGACATTAAAGGTGCTTAGGGATGCTAACTGAAGAACTTCAGGGTTTGCTGTCCTGAATGTTTGTGTCACCCACTGTTGAGCATCACAGGACCACAGCACAGATCAGAGCTGGGCAGCACTGCTGCTAAGCACATAACGTGGGCCTGGATCCTTAGATACCTAACTTGATAATCACACTGATATAATCATAGTAATAGGAATAGTAATAGTAATGGTAATACTATTAATAAGGCTGAATTCCAAAAAACTGTGACTTGAGAAGATATTTTCCAATAGTTTTTGTCTAGTATTACTAAAGAAATGGAAAGCCCCTAAAAAATTCCACACATGCAGTYTTTTCAATTCTGCCAGYCAGAGAAGCTGAATCTTTCCAAAGGTATCTCTCTTCTCTTTACCTCTTCTCCTTCACTCTTGATCTAAAGCACATTATKATGATAAGCAGGCTGAATTTCTGATGAGCTGCTGGCTGCACAGAGGCAGCTGTGTTTCTAACAGATCATGTAAAAAATGAGTAGACAGGAAAGGCACTGAAAAGGCAGCGAATGAAGTGCAGGTGATCTCACATTTGCTGTCTCTGTCTGGCTSTAAGTTCCTTTTCCAGTGTTCACTGGGCTCTAGGCCAAACTACTTCAACAAGCAAGCAGGAATTATTCCATTTTTATGCTGTTAGATCAGTTTTCTTCCTGTTTATCAAATGAGGTGGGTCAGCCCAGGGTGCCAGAGCCAAGGGAAGGGCAGGAATGCAGGGATGGGGATGGGACAGTGCCATGAGCCCACTCTGTATTTYTGGTCTGAAACCACTCACTCACTTGGCAGCAGTGTTATTTGGGAACACCAAGCCCCTGCTCATCCACTGTTTTACAAAATATGGTTCCCATGTTTTGGAAAGGCATTTTTTATATGGTTGCACATAGAAGCAAATTTTAAAAAACCCCAAAAAACCATGTAAAAATAACCTCACTCCAAAACCGCTGATTTTCCATGTCCCCAGGTAAAAGTAGTAAAAAAATTAGCTGTACTGGTCCAGCAATGATGGGCCTGGTCTTGATGATTTATAATAATCATCCAAAAAAAAAAAAGATCTATTTAGCTATGGCTTGAAAACAAGCAAAGAAGTCCAAATGAGCTCTGGCAATGTGAGACAGAGAACAAAGTTTAAAGAAAATACTCTCAAACAAAGTGCTGGTAGAAAATACTTACAGTTATCAACGCAAGCTTTTTCACATTTCCAAAAGCTGTAGAAGAATTGTTTCTCTCTAGCTAAAAACCAGTACTTAAARAACAGAAATACGAATCTTTTCCATCAACTTCTTTAGTAGAATATCCGTCACTACTCCTAAATTAGCCTCCTGCTCAGATGAAAAGGGTGTTATTAAAAAGATCCAATTTCCAAAAATAAATTCTTAGTATTTCTGCTAAACCAAGAAGCTGGACTGAAATCCAGCACAGCTCACTGAAAAATGGCCAATGCAACTAAGTAAAGTGTAAAACAAGAGTTAGTTCAGAAAAAGGAAAATAAAGGAACATGCCAGGGTGGGATGATTTGTAAATGACATCTCTTTCGATCAGTAAACATGCAGGGTCTCAGTTGCAACAAAAGCAGACATGTAATTCAAAAATATTAATGAGGAGACAAGCAACTTCAATGCAAAAACTGTAATTTGASCAAAAAAAGAGCAGTCCAAAAAAGCTCTGGCCAAATCAGACCTTGCAAGCAGAGATTATCAGRAGCAAGGGCTTTAAGCAGCTTAGAAATTGCTGGGAGAAATCAGAGTGTCCTAGACCATAGAGGAGGTTGGATATTTGAAGGTGGAATTGGGCTCAGGGGGTGTTGGTACCACAGAACACAGAATCATAATGATGTTTATAACCTCTGGAAACCCAAAGAGGTATCAGACAGTCTTAGACAAATAATACAAAATTGCAGTACCTTTTTACAGGGAAACATTCTGGAGGAGTTGAGTTTATTTCTGCATAGCAGCCCTAATAAGCTCAGAAGAATAGCAGAAAGGGAGTTTCTAGGAGCCAAGCTGTGTGACACAGCTTCTGCAGCACTTGAGGTCCTATTCCCTACAAAAGACATTGAATAATGCAGATCCAGCTTCCAAGACCTTGAAATCAGCTTCCAGCCAGCCATCTCTATCAGCTGGCCAGGATGGTTTGAAGCTAGGAGAAGAGGGATGGGAYCAGTTCCATCTGAACTGGCACACAGCTCATGGCTCCAGGAAATCCATGGATCGGCAAAAACTTCAAGGAGAGTTTGCCAATGGAACAATGGACTTGTTCAGCAGAATCTGGGCTAGGAGAGCAGCAAAAGGAGGCAAAAATAACCAGAAGCCTTTGGAATTTGCCCCAGACCTTTATTTTTCCTTGAAGCACTGCAGCAAGAGAACAAGGAGCTTCTAGAGAGAGAGGGAAGCTGTTCATCATAATCCATTCAGATACAGAGCTCTGACTAAAATGCTTCGCTCACTGAAGGTGACCAAAATGTTGTTCATCAAATTATTAATACTTAAAAAAGAGTAATTTTTTAAAGGGACAACAGACAATTTAATCAAAATGTAACTGTCTAAATTTAAATTAAATTCTGTTKCTTAGGATAAAATACTCCTTTGGTGAAGTGTTAAGATCTGAAGGGATCCACATATTATTAGAAGGTTCAAATTATTTTTAAATGAGGGAAAGCCAAAGCTATGACCACCCAGTCAAGCTTCTAATGAAAGCTCCTTTGGGCCTGTTGCTGTGAGATTTGTTGCAGGTGCATGTGGGGGAGAACAGAATTCTTTACTGAATGTAAGATAAAGGAGGGAGACTGAAAGGAAGGGAATAATAACATGACAACACAAAACCTGAGAAACTCCCTCAGTCTGAAACAAATTTTACCAGAAACGGGAGCACCTCCTACGTATCTGAAGTCCTAAGTCAATTTTAGAGTATAAACAGGATCCACTTCTGTTCCTAGCTGAGCTAATTCCCTAGCACTAATCTTAGCACAGGAAAAGAGAGAGAAGTCAGATAAAAGCTATCCAAAATGGGAAACAAAAAGGCCTTTGGAAATGCCTGGCATTTAGACAGTCAAATGTCTGAGCCAAAACTGTTAGTTTAGCTATTCAAAACAAAATGTTTGCATTTTCCTCAGAACAGGCATGTAATAGGGAGAATTCCTCTGACTCCACTGRGTGGGCAGAAGGAAAAGCAGCCCAAGTGTATCTGTACTAAACACCACAGTACTCTGACAYAGCCACCCACAGCACTGCAACCACATCACCCTGGCTTTCCACCTTGCTTAATACAGATCAGGCTTTGGACAATTTGGCATTTATTGTGTAGCACAGCTACTTCTCCACATAAAATATCAGGAGAATCATGCTAATGAATGTGATCCTATTTCTAGAGCACAGTACTCTTAAGGAAATTACAATTTAGCATGGTTATAAACTCATCTTTGTAGTGGTGGGGGACAACTTGACATTCACCTTGGACATACAGTAATCACAAACCCACACTGGTATTACWATAAGCTCTTGGTTCAAACTGTAAGCAAGGCCACAGTTATGCTTTTTCAGGTACTTCCTCATTCCCTACTCTTTTTGGGTTTTTCCAGATTTTGCAGAGGAGAAAACAGATATAAAGGCAGTGAACACTTTAAGACCTACACTTCACATTTAACTATTTTAAAAACATTCTTTAATGACCTGCTGAAAGTTCACACTTGAAAATACAACTACAAGGAGARGCCATCTTAACTGTGGCAAGCCAAGCTGGGCTCCCGTGCTGATGTGCATTTCCAAATGACACACTTCCCTGCCAGCAGCAGCAGGAGCAGCCCCAGCTGCTCCTGGGAGGCTCTGCAGGAGTGATTTCCCCTGCTCTGGGTGCACACTTACCTCTCCTCCTATGGTGAGCAGCCCAGGAGCATCCAGCTTCCGTTTCTTGCGGGGGCCGATGGCTGCCAGCGCCGTCAGGTTGGCATCCCTCTGCCTCATCTGGGCCAGCTCCTGCTGCTGCATCTGCCACACAGGAAAGAAATCTCATTAGTTTGATTCTCTTGCCTTATCTAAAAATTATCTTCAGACCTGCAAGCATGAGGTGAAGTCACAAGTGAGCAATCCCTGAGAGCATTTGACTGCTCCCAGTACTATTCCAGCAGCCTGGCCATGGAGCAATAATGAAGGTACTGAAGTWCTTGTGACTTTTCACAGGATTTCTGCTTCCAAATATCTCAACTCTTTCCAAAAACACTATCCTTTTCTTCAAAAACTGCCCTAGCAAGTACTATATACCAACTACACATCTCTAGTTTATGACTGCATATGAAGAATATCATATCAGTCACATTGGTGTTCTAACCAACACCTCTCCCAGCCCATCCTGCACTCACTTCTGGAGGATTTTCCAATGCAGGAAGGATGGTCAGGCAGGAAATCCTCTTTTTTTGGGAAAGGAGAGCTGAGCTGGCTGAGTTATAAGCTAGAAATTGCCCCAGCCTGGCAAACCAGGACTGGAGTTCGCATCCCAGTTTTGTTTTCACCCACTCAGCCCTTGGTTTAGGATGCAGGAACCTCCCTGCCTGATTTTCCATCTCCCTGTCACTCTTCTGGCACCACCAACCCAATTTGAATTGAAATACCAATTCAAATTTTAAAAAAACTCATTTTTTATCTTGTATATATTTTGAATTTCAAACATACTTGATGTTTTCTTTAAAAAAATCTAAATTAATAAGATATCTCTATCTAAATGCTACCCAAAGGTAATGCTGACACAAAACCTTTACAAACTGACTTTACAAGTGCTTTCTGGGCTTAGGCTTTAGGTAAGAATACATTTGACCAGTTTGAAGCAGCTGCCAGCTGCATTATGTAACAATATAGCACATTACAGAAAATAGGAGAAAGTGCTCTGGCCAGCAGAGAGGCAAGATTGCATATTCACTATAAACTGTGTAATTCTTTCAGAGTGTTAATGACAAGTGTCACATTCCCAGGAACACTAATATTTTAATAAATATTCTGATCAACACAGAATAATTGATTAGGCAACACAGTATATTATCTTAATTAGATAAAAGCATTCATATCTCTTAGCAATAATTCTTATTCATCTCAAAACTTTGMGTTTGCAAAATCTATCAATAAACTGAGAGGTGCTTCCTTTCTAATCCCACTGATGTCACTCATGTTCCCACTTCAGCAGCAGTGCACAGAACAACACCTCAAGAAATTCAGGGGTGGTAATAAAAACATTGAATGATKCAGGCACAATTCCTTGTTAAAATGAAACTGAACTGAAAGCAGAGATAAAAGTGTCTCAGCCATTACCTAGACATGATCTGCACATAAAAGCAGGGCCTGAACTATCTCAACCAATGCTAAAAGGAGAGGAGGTTTAAGCAAAAAAGTGCCAGTATGGAGTCTCTTTTCTCCATCCACCTCTGTCCAGAACAAGCAGACCTCATGCCTCTTTTCAGTGCAGCTCTCAGATGAATTCATTTGGCAGCCAACACATTTGTGCCTGACCAGCTTTGGTCACAGGCTGGCCAGGGAGTGTTTCCAGCTCCAGGGGATGGTGCCAGGGCCCAGCACTGCCCAGAGCCAGGGGAGGTGACCCAGAGAGCCCTGGAGGGCAGCACCCAGGAGCTGGAGGCAGCAAGTGAGGGGCCCAGAGCTGGGCACAGCACTCGAGGTGTGGCCTCAGCAGTGCCCAGCACAGAGGGGCAGGCGCTGCCCTGCTCCTGCTGATCCAGGCCAGGTGCCACTGGCCTCTTGCCCCCTTGGGCACACCTGGGCTCAGGTTCAGCCACTGTCAACACCACCAGCACCTCTCCCACCTTTGTCCATGATGTGGACACTGGGACCAAACACAGCCTCAGCACCCTGCTGACAGCACTGAGCTGGAACTGGGGATGGTCAACCTGGAGAAAGACCCCCAGAAAGACCTCACTGGGGCTTCCCAGTGCCTAAAGGGAGCTGACAAGCAAGACAGAGAGGGACTTTGGYCAAGGGCCTGGAGTGACAGGGCATGAGGGAATGGRTTCACACTGAAAGAGTGTGGATTTGGATTAGATACAAGGAAAAAATCCTTCCCTGGGAGGTGCTGAGCTCCTGGCACAGGCTGCCCAGAGAAGCTGTGGCTGCCCCATCCCCGGCAGTGTCCAAGGCTGGACAGGGCTCAGAGCAACCTGGGACAGTAAAGAACGTCTCTGTTCATGGCAAGGGGTGAACAASATGATCTCAAAGATCCCTTCCAAACCAAACCATTTTATATTTTRACATTCTTCAGAAAATTGAAMTCAGTCATTTAGAGTTTGAAYCCCCGTTTTGAAACCCCATTAGAGTTTGAAACCCCATCCCTTGCTCATGGCAAGGGATGAACAAGATGATCTRGAAGATCCCTCCCAAACCAAACCATTTTGAATTTTCACATTCTTCAGAAAATTGACTGAATAGTCATTTAGAYTTTGAAACCCCATTTTTCACACTTTCATGCTTTCATACATTTTGCAAGCGCAGTTATTATCATAACTTCAGTATAACATTATCTAAAAATACATCTCTCATCTACAGGGTAAAAGAATTTCCTAAATACAAAAAAGAAACYTAGAAAAATATCTCAATAATAGTGCAAAGGTCTATACATACTTCTCTTTGCCAACTCATATTAGGTTTTTAGCTCAAATATCTTTGGCTCTCTTCCAGATTAAATGCCAGTTAGCCAGAGCTGCCCGCTTACCCTTTCAAGGTAGATAGCAACAGTGGTGAGCTCTAATCATTTACAAAGGTCATGATCGGAAGCTAGCCCGTGAGCAGTCATTTAAAATTCCATTGATCCCTATTTGTAGTCAGGGAAAGAAAATGGACATTTCAGCTGTATTGTAATTATGAGGCTTCAAGGCAACTGTAAATAGATGTGCAAATCTAGATACTGGCAAATACCTTAGAGAAGAAATTATTACTATAGTATAACATATATCCAGGAAAGGTTGAAGATAAAACTGCATATAAAAAAAGATCAATCATCTTTTTGCTAATTTGCCTTGCTTGCCAGCCTACAAGGGTTATCACAATTATCAGAAGTCTGATGAATATTTAAGCAAGGGCCAACTGGCTTAGAGTGATCTCAGACGAAGTTGTCAAGCTTTGCAGAATAAGAAATTCTGCATTGGAGTAAGTATTCGTTTCCTGGGAGGTGCAGGTCAGAAATACAGTCTGATAGATAACTGGTATTATGCAAAGGTTATATGAATATTGTATCAGTGTCTTATCCAAAGTCACCATTTTCAAACCCACAGGAAGCTAATACTTACTTGGCTCTCTGTGCTACCTGTACTACACTGTATCCTGGCTGTCTCCACGTGGAATATCAGCACAGAGTGCCTCTTGTTGAGATTTTTTGTACATGTAAATTGTAAAGCAAAACGTGCCATTTCTCTAAATTTCCCACAGTGGGATAAATCTTGCCCTCACTTTGAAACCTGCAAACTGGTTTTACCAAGAAACTATGGAATAGCTTTGAGAATCTGCAGAAATCTTTGCACTCATCTATTCCTCAGGTTCTTTGTCCTCTCTCTTTTGATCAGTGAGAAAAACTAAAGATGGCTCTTGATATCATATACTAATCTTGACAAATGCACAAGATCTTCCACTACCTGTAATTCATCCCCTGACAGGACAGCTGGTTCAACAGACAGAGCCAAAGGAGCTGAGCTCTGTTCTACCCACACTGGGTGAATTCTGCTAAGACTTCATTCTTCACCTGCCTGTGTCTCTCACCCCACATCACCCAGCCTGCCCGTGTCTGCTATAGGCTCTCCAGACAAGGATCCTCCTCCACTACTTGCCTCACTTATCATCAAGCCCCAGTGGGCTGAACAGACATTCCTGTAATACAAARAAGGAATATGCTGCCAGGTACAAAAGATCCAGACAGAAACACAACACAGTTCCTGATACTGGTTTAACAGCACASGCCATGGTAAACTACAGCAGGAAAGAATAACCTTATGTAACCTTCATGAATGCTGATCAAAACACTTCTAATACATCAAACACATCATCAGTGGGARCACAGTATCCTGATGTTTTATAACATAGAGGCTGAAGTGTTGAAAATACTGATAAATACTGTATTGCACAAATTCTCAGCAATCTTTTATAAATTATCACTGGTGGTTTTTTATGCTTTCTTTAAAGCCCATCTGAAAGCGGAGAATCAGAAAATTACATTTAAAAATAATCGGAAGAGTTATGATCCTGATACTGATTGCCAACAGAGGCCTTCAGCTTGCAGAGGTCAGTGTATTCCAGCTGACAGGAGAGCCTCTCTGCACACTATTAACCATGAAGCTGCTTACAAGAAAACATCTTTGCAGGACACCTACTAGCAAGACATTTGAGGAGACTTTATTTAAGATCCCAGACCACCATTTAACACCCCACCATTATTGGCTTCTTCATACTCCTACTAAAACTTTATCTTATTTTTCCAAGTCACATACTTCTGTTTCTTCATAGCCTGCATCAGATTACCAGCACCACTCTCTTTCCTACCCATCATCTYCCTTTCCATGAAAAATATTGTCCCCAGTTGTAATTTCTGTTTAAAATAATTTTTTACAAAAGCGATATCCTGACTTAGGTTCCAAAGAGGGGACACTGCACCTTGTGCACCAGATGCACACCCTGGCCTGTGGAGGCTCTTCTCCCCAGAGCACTCTGGAATCACATCCTCTGGGTCAAGTGGAAATGACTTTGCAGCCAGCTTTGCTTACCTGGTTCCACTGTAACCACCCTCTGAATTCTCAGCACTAAGAATAACAGGAATTGAATGTCCCCATCTTCAGTGTTCTGAAATTACTCTTAGAAGTACCTGTAAAACTAAAGCTACTTATGCTTCTGACTTTACATGATCAATTGTATTTTCAAGCTAACAGAGCAGCCTGTTTCTATAATACAGTTTATCTTCTAACTAAGCCAGTTACTAATTACTGGATATTTAAACAAATTAAGCACCTGTTACTATCAGTACATCCTGATAAAATAATTTCCTGTTACTTAARGTGATTTACCAGAAATGAATCTAACTCACTACATAACCAACAAGATGCAACTGTTTGACAGCTGCATTCATTCACACTCTTATTTTCATATTGGGCTCCTGATGCAAAATCTTTCTTTAACTTGCCTTTATCACAAATAATATGGATATATTTATCAATAGCATATTAAAATCTCTGCCCTCTGGGAAGAAAGCAATGCTTCAATTCAGAACCACATTCATTAACAACAATCAACTTTTTTGAAAGTAAAAATATTTATCTAAAACACAAATATTCCAATATATTATACAAGAAAAATGCTTACAAATTAGATACTGTTCCTTACTCCTTATCAAAGCCAAATGTATTTTTAGCATGGGAGGTCTCTCATTTGATGAAAAGTACACCATAAGAACAAAGCATTATTTTGAACACTGACATTCTCTTGTGATGGTGGCACAGCATTAAAACCACAGAAAGAAGACTACTTCACAACTTTAATAAAGTGCAGCTAACCAGAGAAGTTCTAGAATTTTAGTTTGTTTTCTGTAGATCATTATTTGTTATMATACATTTAGGTATTTAAGAAAGAAGTGCCACAAGCCATATGCCACAAGGAAGACAGCCATATGTCTGTGTGAAGTATCAACACTAGATCTTAAYACCTAGGTTTAGTAATTTCCAAAAACCAAGAATGCACTTATTTGTCAGGCAAAACCCAGGCAAAGAGAAGTGAGCTTTGTCTAAAGCAGAAATGTAGATAAAATATGTGTATGTGCTGTAGGTGCTAAGGACTAAGAGCAATTTCCTTCCATATGATCAGAAAGTAAGAGGACAGCTGGAACTCCTAAAAATTCTAGTCTACATATAAATACKTTCAAAAATTAAAGGGAGAAGAGGGAGTGGGATCACATGAGAGAGAGAAAGGTCAAGGAGGTGGTTCTGTGCCTACAGGCAGAATTCAGGGATGTTTTTTGGCCTAGAAGGAAAATAACCCAGTGACAGAGACACAGAGATGATTGTGAAGATAAAGAAGAAGAAAGAGCTTAAGGAAGTAGTCATGTATGTTTAAACACTGCCAGTATAGGATTTGATAAGGGAATAGAAGCCAAGTTGTAAAAGTAAGTTTCTGTAGTCACAGAGCCAACTGAGCCCACCAGAATCTACATTTTATCTACTTACAATTCCCAYCCTAGCTCAGAAATACCACTAAGGAGAAATGAGAGGAGGCTCCCAGCACCACAGAAGCTAAAAATACCAACAGCATTCATGGGTGAGGACAGACAGCCGTGAACCCTGAGCAGGAACCTGGCAACAGAGGGTGCTAAATGGCAGAAATGTTTGATGAAAGCAAGATCATATAAACAATGATTTAAGCATTGATTTCTAGCCAATAGGCATCAATGGAAATCCCTCCTAATTCTGTTTGCGATGGATGGCTTAATTCCTGATAACAGGGTCATATGCTGAGACAAACTTGTCTTAATTGATGGCTCTGTAACATGTATCTATCAGTCTCAGACACTGATTACACCCCCTGGAAAAACATCTTTTCTGCTGAGYAGTGCCTGAAATGCGGAACCATTACACATGTCCTAAGATGGCCACAACAGAAGGTGCAATTAAAAATGAAACTCATTAAAAATGCTGGCAGGAACCTCATGAAGTCCAAGACAATGATGAAGAAGGATGGGTGCCTCAGTGAATTTCASGGAGCCTTGCAAAGCAGCTCATGTGTGCAGCAGCCCTGTGCTGTCCCCCAGCCCTGCTCTGGCTCTGAAATCTCTCAGGGCCAGCACAGCTCCAGTGGCTGCTAAGGAACTGCTCCAAGCACTGAAGTACTGCAAAAACGCCACACCAGAGAGGTTTCACCTGTGTAACAGCAGGTCATGCACCAAACACATCCTGTGAGACTTTTAAACATTCACAGCTCTGACAAARTGTATCTAATTTTGTTCAGTACAAAGCTGGATGCTGCTCCTTCCCAAGRGTTCTCCCACAAGTGAGTAAAAGCTCCAGCTGTCCCTTGCAATYGCTGCACATCTAGCTGAACTAGATCAAGATTTTTTTTTTACTGTGAAAGGTGTTTGTCTGTTGGGTTTTGGTGAGGGACGTTTCTTCTTTTTTCTTACCCACACACTTTTAACAGCAGCTGAAAATTATTGCATAGCGTTAGGAAAAAAATCACCCTGGGCAAAGACCAAGCTGGGAATGTTTCAGCCTCAAGATGACTGTTTCTCAAAATAATGAGCATCTGAACACAGTTCTGGAATCCTAACTGGGGTACTTTGGACCAAGCATCTTRCCTACAACAGACATTTCTGTTTATTACATCTAATTTCATTATGTTTTACAAGTTTATTCAAATTTTCCATTTAAATGTGCCCTATTACTTCAAGACAATGTGTCAAACTCTGATACWGAAAATGCCAGGTGCATCCTGCCTTTCATTTTTATTTTTCCTTTAAATGAAAAGCCTTAAAATTMCAATTTTCTCCAGTCTTGTACATTACACAGTTAAATGAGATTTTAAAAACAATTATCCTTGTATCTACAATTTCATCCCCTTACTACTCAAGACTACATACTGTCTGAACTGATATATATATATATGTATATATATATATATATGTATGTGTGTGTGTGTGTGTGTGTGTGTATAAAAAATAGTCACAGGTTTAATTTTCTTGGAAGTATCCTTAACAGCTGACTCATAATTTATAAAAATTCAAAAGCATGAAGAATTTGAGATTTCATTTTAAACTCTTGCAATTTTTTAACATACTGGGTTACATTTTTTGATTTTTCAAATACAATGCACTATTATTTAATTATATTATTTATTATTATTATTATATTATATTATTATATTATATTATATATAATTATTATTTATTATTATTATATTATATTATTATTATTAATTAACTTAAACACATTTATTTCTGTAACAGTCCAACTATTTCTTAAGCTACATATTCCTATCCAGAGTAACACAGGGTATAATAAATACTTAAGGAAGATATCCCTCAAACACCTCTGAGAGTTCTACAACAATGGATATTTTGTCCTTCCAGTAACTTGAATCATTACATTCGTTCACTCCTCAGAATCTGTTSTTTGAGCTCCAGTACAATTTCTCTGGTTTTGGTTCTACTATTCCTCAAACCATTTCTCTCCAGTAGCACCAGTTCCAGGCTCTCCTATGCTAAGCTTTTTTAAACCTTTATATTTTTAATGTCCTGTAAGAGTGTGGCAGATTTGCCAAGCCAAATCTGAGCAAAGCCCATTTGAGCCAGGGGTTTC
The DNA here is from genome assembly GCA_002167245.1 of Sporophila hypoxantha. NCBI lineage: Eukaryota > Metazoa > Chordata > Aves > Passeriformes > Thraupidae > Sporophila > Sporophila hypoxantha. The sequence goes on along the minus strand of NDFG01000606.1, from coordinate 50,889 downwards.
TGAGGCACAGACAAGTGGGCAGGATCAGKACTACTAGAGCTGGCAACATACTGGAGTGTCAATAACTTACCTGTAGTGAGATCAGAAATAAACTCTGAAAAAAAACCCCAAAGATCTGTTCTTTTGTTATTATCAGTCTTTATTTTGGAGCAAGGCAATCACCAATCTTCTCACGCTGTTCCTCAAAGGACACGAGACAGCATCAGTATGGCTGGGAAGKACATGAGCCACAGAGCTCACTGGGGCTGCTCAGCTCAGGAGCACCCAGTGGAACATCCTCACTCCCATCCTCACTTCTGGCAAGAAAGATGGGATAAGGTATTTTTCCAGGCCCTTTGCTCATCTAAGTGGGGGTTTACTATACTCCCCAGATTTCTAGGATCTTCTCCTTTCCCCCTGAAGTGAGACACTGTGTGAGGACTCAAACTGACATTTGAATCAAGACCAGGGAGTATAACACACAGTGAAAGCCTGAGTGGAGCTCGGTCACGTTGAGAGTTACAGACTGAAGTAATGAGAGCAGGAAACCTGCTGAGCTGTGGCTCTGGGACAAGTGACAGGAACACTGCCATATGCAGTTCTCCACAAAGAGTTGGCTTTTCTAAAATCATGCACTGGAAAGTAAGAGTGCAGGCAGTAATCCCAAAGGCTGTGCTGCCCACTGTAACACAGGGCTCAGTGCTGGACTAGTGAACCAACTGCCCTGCTTTTCACATGGCAGGTGTCCAATGAGCCTTTCTGAAAATACCCTGCAAAGACCCTCCCATTGTGTCTGAGCAATACAACAGCTTTGAATGGTGAGGACTCTCCATGGCTGCTGCAACTTTGTGTTAGTGCTAGGGGAYTCAGATCAGGAATTTTATCTGCAGCATCTTCCCCATGCATCAGGAATTTCAAGCAGAGCATGGCCTTTGGTTACTTTTATTTCTGTTCATCTCTGGCACAACTTGAAATCTGAATTAATTAAAAATCAGTACACCAGAACTGCACCAAGAAGATGGAGGAAGTTCTTGGCTGGTCTATCAATGAAGTCAGCTGAAGACTGAGGCACACAGGAAGATCTCATCTTCCTTGAAGTGAAGAGTGACAGTATTTCATACCATAGAATCTCACATCAGCCTGAAGCATTTRACCCATTTTTTTCCAAATAAATATTTCTATTTTTTGGTGAAATTTCTCTGGCTATATTCCATTAGCACAAAACTTCAGAATAGCAGAAATTTTAAGTGCATTTAAAATAGCAGTTAATCAGAAATTCTAGTAAGAGGCTTTATTAACTYGATTATTCCAAAAGAAAAATGCCCAGATTTTGATACCAGTCCTCTAGCATTCTTATGGGAAATCTGCATCTTGAAACTGCCAGCCTCATTTGAGGAAATGAGGCGAATGTAGCAATCTACTAAAAATCATTTGGCTGTAATAAGTAATTTTAATCAAATAGTTAGAGAGAATGGCATTGGAGTTAATGTCTGAAGTGTCATAAACAGATGGGAAATGTGCAGTGTAGCGACTGGTTGTGCACTTTTAACGCAATTTCCTCTTCTGCAGTCTGGATTGTGGTTTGATCAAGTCTAAGTGACATGACAAAAACAAATTTAATTTATTCTGAAACTATATCAACTAAAGAACATACAATACAGCAAGTGTGCTACTCTGCTGGAAAGTGAAGTTTGAGGCACAGCAAAACACCGGGAACAAAAATAGCCACACGCCCACCACCTTCTTCCCCTTAAAAGTTGTGGGGGTGGTGCTGGGGGTTCACTTGTAAAATGGAAGTTCCACTGGGGATGCAAAACAAGCTTGAATTTAAATAATCTACATCTTTTCTATTTTAGACTGAGCTATAGCAAAACCGCTGCTGCTCATTTGTGCTGCAGATCAAGGGAACAACGCACCACAGTGTGGGGACAAAATATTTCAAGCAATTTCTCAGACACTGACAAGCAGTAAATTAGGGACTCTTGTAAGTACAATACAGTAGTCATCCCCTTCTATTGATCACATATAATTTACATCTTACAAAGATGTGAATTCTTGCATTCTCACTCCACAAGGAAAATCTCAATGATTTATTCATTTCAAATAAAAAATAGAAGGTAGATGAGAAGAATTACTTCACAGGCTGTAGCTTTCTCAGGGCACTAGTGCTAGGCTCTTCTTTCGCACTGCCCGAAGGGCCTTTGTGTGCAAGTCCCTCTAATTAACAAGGTGAATCATGCAGCAGTTCCCTAATTAGTGAACATGACAAGCCAATGGAAACAAGCAGACAGACCTGGCGCACAGATATGGTCAACAAAAGGCACAGCAACACACCATTAAAAAATGCCTATTTCTTGTAAATAAAATAGCAAGAGAACTAGCATAATGCTTAATTTTCCTTTTCATGTTTTATGCTTATTCCTCATTTATTGCAGATATAAATAACGACACAAAAAAATCAAGGTTTCCAACWGCAAGTCACACCACCTCTCCAAAATCAAAGACTACTTATCCTACGTGAATAAGCATCTGCTCAAGGGGCATTATTTGTTTTCTCTCTTGTTTTTCTGCTTTAAAGAACTGCAGTTACATTACACGCTTAGGACTTTAAGAATCCATTAATTAATTCTATTCAAAATTATTTTTTCTTGAAATCCTTTTTCACCAATAGATGAAAGGAGTGCAATAGTTGCACAATTGTTGCAGTATAAAAATGCCTACATTCTCAATATGTCATAATTTCTACCTTTTGTATGAGAATAAATAAATAATATAAGTGAATAATCAAAGAATCAGATTTGCATTAGAAAGGAAATGAGATGATCTAAAATGTACCTCCTTACCTTCCTCTTTCCAAGTAAAATATTTTTAATCTTTCACTCTTCCTTCTGCTTTTCCTAAAAACACTCATCCCATCTCCAAAACAACACAAGGGGGTTAATTAATTTTCAATTTATTGCATATTGAACCTTTGATTTAAATTTTTACAGTCCTTCAACATATTACAATTCTAAAATGTGTGTCACCACCAGCAGAATATAATTCTTCACAGAAAAACTCCACTATGTTTTTTTGCTCTCTATTCCTTGGCATATTATCATAAGTAAGGAGAACTATAGATGATATCCTCATTACAGGCTCCTCTTTCTCACAATCTTGGGGGGAAAAAGATTCTGACTTTRCTCTTTGAATTGTAAAGGTAGAAGTGTAAAACTTCATTATGTTCTAAAATTGATGTTCAAAATCCTAATGTCTAAAAATCCACATTTTTCTGACCAGTTCAGTTTAAAAAATATGGGAATTAAAATACTGTCCCCTAAGAAATAATTGTTTTACATGCCCTTAAAGGTTGTTTTTTTGGCCAGAAATTTGAAGAATATTTAATGATGTTCCATTACAGAACTGGCCAGCTGTTTCAAAGTGGTTTTAAATTCACAATAAACACTGTCAGGTCTGACAAGGAGAACACTGGAATCACCACTGTTTGCTGTGCTCATTTTCCCCTTCTTGTCCGTGTGCACTTCCCAACTTGTCTCAGATCCCACCCAGCACACCCTGCCTAGGACAGCTCCAAACCCAGGCTGGAAGCATCCTCTTTTAACATCAAGGCACAAAGGATAATCTGCTAACAAGTGAACTCTGCTGTGCCATATGCAGGCAGGAAGGGTTCAGCAAGCAGCCTGTCACAAAGGCTTACTGTTGCACAGAGCAGTGAGCCAGGGCTCTGCGCCGCACTGCTCACCCAGTGCTGCACACAGCTGGGCTGCACAGCCTAAACACACCCTGCGCTGACATCCTCCACTCCTCAGTGCACCTCCAGCAACAAAATCGAGGAGATGGGAATAGACACCAAACAGGCACACCCAGAAATCAATGCAAAATCACAACATTTGATTGGTTAAGACTGATTTTCAGATAAATTGCARACACATATATCGSRGGCRGGGGTCTGTGTACAAATCACAAACAGGACAGGACTGCTGGGGAAGTGCCTTGAGCTGCTTTATTTTCCAGCATCAGCCTCATTACATGGCAATGACAATGGGAAGATGCCAMCAGCTCACATCCCAGGCAGCAGACAAAGAATGAAATATTAAAAAGTTTTAAACTTAATAATAAAGSTCTGTGCATTGTGTTTTAAAACTTACAAGCAAATATTGTATTCAAAATAAGCAAACATTGTTTTAACCAAAAACACATATAGTAATTAGATAAAACTACTGTCAATATACTTTTACTTTGTGTAATTAGTCAAAAAACTTTTAAAGTAAGTTGTAACATTAAGTTCTTTAACTACTGCCTAAAATGTAAGCTAATGACATCTTCCCATTGTCATAACCATGCAATAAAATTAATGCTAAAAAATAAAACAACTCAAAACACATTCCTAACAGTCCCATCCCATTCATAATTTATACATAAACCCCCAACCAACAATAAATGGTGTTCTGTGTGAGGATTGAACTTATGATTTTTAGATTATGASACTGATGCTGGAAAATAAAGCAGCTCAAGGCACYTTCCTAGCAGTCCCGTCCTGTTCGTGATTTGTACACAGACCCCAGCCAGTGATAACATACACAGGTCATTTTATAGATACAACTGCAAAAGTACTTTGCATTTAAGCAAAAACGTTAGGTGCAGGTGATAACAATAAATCATAATTGTCCACAGGAGTTGTTATGATATGAGATGGTATCTAACACCAGAGGACAAATTCTGTTTGTTTTGAATATTGCTACTGATGTCAATAGAGTTGTTCCATAGCTACAGTGGTGGGGCAGAAGGACTCAATTATAACATTTAAATGTAAGGGACACACATTTAAAAAGTAACAGGAGCAAAAATGCACTCCGAGGTGCATTTATTTGACAGGGCAAAAATAAAAATCTCCATCACAGAACAGTCAGATCATTCTCACACTTGCTACATAGCCTACTACYTGTCCTCAGCATTCCTGCATGCTGGCATGCCTGCTAAGGCAGACATTTCCTTACCCACTGGATATAGGATGTTTGTTTTTCAAATTTCAGTACTTCCCAGAAATTATTTCTCCRCATAGCTAGATGGACAGATGAACATTTTTTAACTGAGGAATTTTTTTAAAGCTTCAGTTAAAATTACCTGAGGATATTTATGAAATGTACATTTATGATTTTTTTTTCTTCTGTGTAGCTGAGCAGATCACAGAAGTCACCCTATACTGCAATATTAACAGAAGCATCCATTGGCAAATTTAAGAAATATATGCATTTTAGATAGCATAACAATGTACAAGGTATTTAAATATTATAGTAGCTCTCTCTCCAATCATCAAATAAATACAGGAGCAGAACTCTGTCACATACAAAAACCCAGCACCTTGTACTGAGCACCATGACTGCACACAAAACACACAGGAGTTCAATTCAATAGCTAAGCATTTTTTACCTCTATGTCAACTACCAGATTAAACATTGACAAAACTGGGATAAAGAAATGGTCTCAGGAAACTTTGCCAGTCTCTCATGGCCTGAAGTTACCTTTCTCCTCTGCTAAAATTTAGAGTATTGTTTGACTTCTGCACCCTAAAACAAGGTACAAGTTTTCAATCTGAGACTTAATTACAGAAGCTCATAGGGTGAGCTAATGGAGCTCCATATTCCTTAGGTGTTTCCATGCAACCTGAAGGTCTGCATCACTCTATCTTGCAGTCACCTAGATCACTAAAAAGGTAAAACCAGCAAAAAGATGCAAACACTTATTTCTTACAGGYAGGAAGAAATCATCCCATACTTTTGTTTTCTGACACACACAAGAGATTCCTGAACATACTGCTTAAGAAGGAAAGACTAGCAAATGCTGATGACAGACCATTATTAAAAGAGAACCATTTTGCTGAATACTGAATTTACTGTTCCTCAAAACAGGAAGCTGAAAGCAGCTGACTTAATTAAACAGCAGTGTATGCAGTGAAGTGACGATGTGTATTCACAAACCTTCACAATCATTCCCTGTCACACTAAGGCAGGGCAGAAATCCTGGAAATTCCACAGGCACCCCCTGAGGGGAGCCCATCCCACCTGTCCAGAGCTGGCAGGTGCCCACTACAGCCACTGAATGCTGGGCTGCTTAGGACTAAGGGCTCTGTGGAAACACAGCTCACACTTTCCCAGAATTTAAACAAGGTTTTGAAAATAAATAGACAAAATTATCCTATTTCTCATAAAAACATGCTTTCTTCTCACCAATTTCTCRCCTAGCATGTTTCTTCTAGTGGAGTGAACATTCTGCTCCTCTCCTGTTCTCCTGAACACAATTAACACCTGAGTTTAGCACTTATGCTTTATTCTCCTATTGAGTATTTTTGACACTTTCCTAAAGCTTACTTAAATTATCTGACATGTTTGCCAGATATGAGCACTTCTGCCAGGACAAATCTTTTTATTATTACGATTTTTATTTTTTTTAAATAATAGATTTTCAAGCACCTCACCACATGAATATGGCTTTTGGCCATTAAGAGAAATCTTCAGAATCTACAGGGTGTTATTTCTGTTTCAAGAATATAAATGTCTGTTCTGGATATAAATACATTTTCTACTTGTGGAGGGAAAGGACACAGCAGTGTAAGAGGCTGCTCTGTACCTCATGGCTGTGCAGAGTCAATAAACCCATGAACTGTAATTGCACCACACTGCTTTTCAACTTGCTTCCCTTCAGCCCTACCCAATACTGAGGTAGCAGTTTTRAGGAAGCTGTAACACCTCAGTGTACAGACACTCATCAGCATAAATGCATATAACATACCTTCCTATTCTAGGAAATCAGGTATTTATGACCATTTCCATGGAAATTTAGAAGTTAAGCACCAATTCAGCAGCAATTTATAATACTAAACAAAACCAAAACTCTTACAAATCATTACTCAACTGCTSAATAACATTAAAAATACATTAATACCTTTCAAGTGTTTACATTTTAGAGAGAATCATACCTACCTTTAACAAAACTATTTGCAGGGGGGTGGAAGTCTATATTGTGAATGACAYTAAGAAATTTTATTTATTGAAAAGATTACTACTACTACTGCAGGGTAACTACTTTTACAGGGTATGTTGAGCAGTATCTCATTATTCAGCTAAGATGATGTAACTCTTTCACAGGCTGACACAGTATTTTTGAACAACAAGACTAAACTAAAAATAGGAGATAGATGCTAACACACCTTTCATGACCCCTGCATGTTACTGCCCAGCCACCTAGCTTGTAGCTTAGAGAAGAGCTGCYTAAAAGCTAGCTACAGTCAGAAATGGTGAGTTTAGCTGACCAAAATGGACACTTTTTACCCTATGTTAATGATATTAAATGTTCTCAAAAATGGGCTGGCAAGGAAGTTTTAAATTACTCTCTGTTTAAAATTTTACTACTGCATTTCAACTTTTGCTTTAACTGTACTCCTATGAACTCTTTCATCTTCCACTACCAGGTTAGAAACAGATCCCAGATTTTATGAAAAGCAGTGTGCTCTATGAAATGTACACATTCCAAACAAACGTATACATCCTTGTGAGGGCACAGAACATGTGAGCACCRACCCAGACTGCGGCCGGGAGGCGGCGGCGGGAGCAGGGGGAGGTCAGTGCGGAGGCTTCACAAAGAGGAGCCGGGGCAGGGACACGGGAGCCGGGACGTGAAGCCACAGCAGACAGGGATGAGCAGCCCCAGCCCCTCACAGAAAGGGGCACACAGAGCCGGGATGAGCAGCCCCAGTCCCTCACAGGAAGGGGCACACAGAGCCGGGATGAGCAGCCCCAGCCCCAGCCCCTCACAGGAAGGGGCACACAGAGCTGGGATGAGCAGCCCCAGCCCCAGCCCCTCACAGGAAGGGGCACACAGAGCCGGGATGAGCAGCCCCAGCCCCTCACGCGAAGGGGCACCATAGAGCCAGGATGAGCAGCCCCAGCCCCTCACAGGCAGGGCACAACAGAGCCGGGAGTGGAGCAGCCCCACCCCAGCCCCTCACAGGCAAGGGGCACACAGAGCCGGGATGAGCAGCCAGCCCAGCCCTCACAGGAAGGGGCACCAGAGCCGGGATGAGCAGCCCGCAGCCCCTCACAGGAAGGGGCACAGAGCCGGGATGAAGCAGCCCCAGCCCCTCACAGGCGGGGCACACAGAGCCGGGATGAGCAGCCCCAGCCCCTACCGGAAAGGGGCAACACAGAGCGGGGATGAGAGCCCAGCCCACTCACAGGCAGGGGCACACAGAGCCGGGATGAAGCAGCCCCAGCCCCTCACAGGAAGGGGCACAGAGCCGGGATGAGCAGCCCCAGCCCCTCACAGGAAGGGGCACACAGAGCGGCCGGGATGAGCAGCCCCAGCCCCAGCCCCTCACAGGCAGGGGCACACAGAGCCGGGATGAGCAGCCCGCAGCCCTCACAGGAAGGGGCACACAGAGCCGGGATGAGCAGCCGCAGCCCCTCACAGGAAGGGCAACAGAGCCGGGATGAGCAGCCCAGCCGCAGCCCCTCCTCAACAGCAGGGGCACACAGAGCCGGGCGCTCGCCTCCGTGCCCTGGGGGCAGCGCATGTGACGCGAGCCCCGCAGGATCCGGGGGCAGATGAAAGCTGGCAGCTGTGGCTGCCTCGGGCGCTCCAGGCTGCCAAACAGGGCTTACAAACACGTTAGCTCGGCAGCAGAATTAAAGCCCTCATTCAGGTTTGTTTTGGAGTAAGAAACCAACGCGCACAGAGGGGATGGGGGAAAATTTGCCCTGCAGGCTTGAGCCTAAATACACCTTGACCTCCCCCCACCCCTGCAAGCTGCTACAGAGTAGAGCAGGCTTGACTAAGYGGCCAAATCATCTAAATAATAATTCATGTTGTTGTCCAAGCAACCTCCTCAGCTTCTGACAAGCAGACACAGCTGACATTTGCTGCCCTCTACTTATTAAACAGGCAATCATATTCTAAAGTGTGGTTARTCAGCCAAATTAGCACGAAAGTAAATCTGTTGCAGTGCTCAGTTAAAACAGTTACGTGATTTTTCCACATTCACAGCTTGCTCCAAACAGCTTTTTTTCTTTTTTTCCCCTGTCTATGCCAGTGTGATAAATTGTTCTGAACAAGGTTGTTTCTACCTGAGGAAGACCCATATTTAGACAGAATATCACTGAAGCAAAAGGAGAACTGCAAATTCAGTCTTGACCTCTCCCTTGCACAAACTCATCTGGTGTGTATATATACYTATACACACACAGATAGAGTACYTGTGTTTATATTTTTTTAACATTTTAAAAATTCTTTCAGAAAAGGAAGTACCAATTGCATGCATTCCTCTGGAATCTCTGGATGCAACTGTCAGTATTCAGGACAGGCAAACTCAAACCACCCTTATCACAAATCTTACACACCAAACATGGAAGAGAATAGCCCCCTTATCTTTTACAAGCTCAGCTGTCCAGGCATCCAAAAGGGATTAGAAACAGGGGGCTGCCACCCTCCACTTGTTCAAAATCAAAAAGCAGRAGCACTGGTTATTCCTACAGACATGGAAGGAAAACTACAGGAGATCTGAAGGTCTGAAGATTTTACTGTTACCACCTTCAAAAAATTCATTTTACAGGAGGAAGGTCCTGCTGGACTATTTTGGTAAAATTCAGAAGAGCAAAGCCACCTTCAGATTGAAAAATTCTTTGCAAAAAGCTTTTACCATTCTAAACTCAAGTTCTGGAAGTTCACATTTAAGTAGTCCTGTTGCTGTATAAAGAGAGGCCATTTATTTCAACAACTTTGGGCTGTGTTAGGCAGGATTCCATCAGGTGTGTGTGCTGGAAGGTGATGGAGACAACAAAGATGGCTTTCTCCTTCCCTATCACCTTTTTGCTTTAAAAAAAATAAAATCCACTAGGTAGAGCAGACTTTGTAATAGGTACTGCTCTTCTGGATCTGTTCAAACACAAGCCAAATATATTTCACACCAGAACTAWACTCTAGTTTGAAAATGAGTCTTGACTCCTCCTCACTAATTTTACTTGAAAAATAAGAGTACACAGTGACTTAGCATTTTGTTAGGAAACATGAGAAAACAAGAAATAATCACAAAAAAAGRGCCAACTTTTACAGGTGTATACAACTCTCAGTAGTTTCATGCCCCCCATTCTCAGAGCACTAAATGGGAACCCTTTTGGTAGCAGGGTAAGAAAATCCCTCTGTTTCATTGGTTATGAATAGCTGCAAAAGCCTCAAACAGGAGTTTGCACCAGGACAAATACACTTGTCATACAAGATGTAAGGAAATTACATTGCTGTTGGGTTAATTTGAAGGTTGAAACCTTTCAAATACTCAGTAAGATATCAGCTAAACAAGGAACAATGCTTGAGTGGACAGCMTMCTTTCTTGTTCCTTTCTCTTGTCACACCCACAGAACCCCAGAATGGTTTGGCTTGGAAGGGAACTTAAAGATSCTCTCACCTCGGGCAGGGACACTTCCACTGTTCCAGGCTGCTCCAAACCCATCCAGCCTGGCCTTGGGCACTGCCAGGGATCCAGGGGCAGCCACAGCTGCTCWGGGCACCCTCACAGGGAGGAGTTTTTTCCTAATGTCTAATCTAACCCTGCCCTCTGTCAGRGTGAAGCCATTTTCCCMTGCCCTGTGGCTCCAGGCCCTTGTAAATTGTCTCTCTCCATCRTTCCTCCAGGTACAGGAAGGTCACAATTKGGTCACCCTGAAGCTTCCTTCTCCAGGCTGAACAATGCCATGCTCACTGTCCCATTTCGTTTTGCACAAGCCCCTGCTCTCCAAGCTATGCAACCTCATTTTTCCTGCTTARCAACACCTCCCTTGCAAAGCCTCCCAGATGTGACACAGAACTTTGTGAGGAACAAAGCATGGATGCAATACATGGATCCTTCTCACACAAGGCACTCACASTGGTGGAAACCAAGTTCTAAGGATTTGTTTTCTAGGTAGCAAGTATAAACAAAGACAAAGGAGTGTTCTTACTTTATACTATAAAGATGGTGGTATAGAAATAGTTTGTTACTTAAAAATGGCTGTGTATTTAGCTCCTCTATCAGTAAAACAGCATTTCCCTTTAAGAATGCTAAACCCAACAGTTTTCATCAGTCATGAAAAATAAGCATTCATGAAAACTAAACAAGAGCTGGGCACTATGTGTATGCTGGAATAATGCATCACTACAGAATGCCACCAACTCAATTTTGTAGAAGAAAATTATTACATGAGACAGCATTGGATTTAATTTGGATTTGTGGTAGACTAATATGATAAGCTTGGGTCAAGCTTGGGTTAGAGAGAAGACAAAAAGAAACCCAGCCCTTGACTCAGCTCTAATTAATATACATTTTACCTAAGCAGGAATAAGTAATTTGAGTCAGCTGGAAGATATCACAGCCATTCCTCTGATCCCCCAGCATTTTTCTGTCAATTATCCACTTTCTGACTCTCTGTACAGCAAGGGTGACACCACACTTCAGCCAGACAACTTCCCACAACTTCTGCTCTAAGCTCAGGAGAACAGGGTGGAATTGTCATTACCTTCAATTTTACAAAGATATATGCAAGAAGTTCTGCTGAACAGTAAGATTGCTACTGAACAAAGTTCTTCAGGACTTCCAGAGTCCATCACGGGGCAGTACCTCATCCTTGGAAACACAGGAATCTGGAAGACTTACACACCAAGATCCATATGTAATAAACTTATTACTGGTTATAGATTGTCTTGTTTCCCCAGCACCATTTGCACATGCAGATGTAATACCATTCCTCTCTTGTCCTGGTTTTAAGTTTTATAATCAACTTCAGTCATCAGAATTTGGGACTGTTACCATAATACACCTGTACATCTAAAGTAGTATCTGCTAAAAGGAAAAAAACCAACAGCTAACATAGGCAGTAAATTTGATAATGCAGCAGAACTTCAAGGAGAGTATTTTTACTGGTAAGAAAGGACCACTCCTCTCTGAAGTGCAAGTTTAGTACTAACATTTTAGGTCATTGCAGCAACTCTGTAACTTCAGAAAAACCTTGTCCTCTGAAGCCAAATCCAGCTTAAGCAAGATGAGAATGGTCAAAGCATTTTTCTGGGTACAAACAGATCAGTGGTACAGGTAAAGTACAAAAAAGGTGACTGTTACCTGACTTTCTATACGTATTGACAYGAATGCTTGCACTCCTTCTGCATCACAGCTGCAGCCTTGGTAACCTGATGCAGAAAACTATTCATGAAATAACTCTGTTCTGAGGAATCAGTGTTGCTTAAACATTGCTTCATCATTACTTCAGGTATCACATTTATAGCTTTGCCTTCTCTCCACTTACACTCAGATGGGTCAGAGAGCTACATAGAAATTTAACTTAAATTTCCTGTTCAAGTGCTCCACTTCTCAGTGAACTGTATTATAAGAAAGCAATTTAAGATTTGGATCAATATTTTTATGTCAGGAATGATAAAATAGAAAACTTACTTAGACTTCTCATCACTGAGACACTGCTTTAGCAGAAAAATATTTAAGGACTTTGGCTTTGCTGAAAAGGTGAATAAATGAACTTGCCAAARAAAGCAAAATCCTTTTCACTTGCTTTTCATTTTCAGTAATTATGATAACTGCAGTAAACTATCATTTAAATATTTTATAAGAAACCACTCCTACTGAGTTGATACATAAATATTAGTGTGGTGACAAGAACTTATTTWGTGTAGAACTGTTTTCCTATTGTAGTCACTAAGTATACAATGCRGGAGTTTCAGTAATTCTGCTACAAGTTAAGTTCTGGGGGATTTAAAACCTCTAAGGCAATGTTAGAACCACATAACATARACATCATAGGATGTACATATTCCATTATTCTGAAGAGAAGGATCCTATAGCTTTTTCTAGAACTCCACCTGCTAACAGRCCCCACATTTTACTGCATGGAACTCAGAAAAGGATACAAGTCAAAGCCTAAACCTCAGCCCAGCAAGGCTCTTGCTCCAGAGGACACTGCAGGTGGGGCTGGCAGCACCCAAGGCAGTGGTTCCCACAGTGGAAGAGCCTCTCTGTGCCTGCTGTGCTCTGCAGGACCTGAACACTCCCAGAGCTCCTGGCCAGGGGAGCACAAAGGACCTGCCCAGCCCTGGGCAGCTGCGCCAGCTCTGCTGGCAGGGGCACACACAGGGCTGCACCTCAAGGCTTCTGGCATGAACATCAACAAACAGCTCAGAGAGCTCCCTTGCATGGCTGATGGGCACATCTGAGAACAGAGCCCACTGGGGGTTATCTAACCTGATCTGCGTTAGACAAAAGATATTTATGGGTCTGGTTTATTCATTATTGTGCCATATTGTTGGTTGCTGATGACACAAAAATTTGATCCAAGTTCATCTTTCAGGATCAACCTCAGCTACTTGACTTTTTAATTYAAACATTTTTTAGGCAACAGACCCRGATATGTAGAATACCCCTGACAGAATGGATGTTAAGGATCTTACCCTCCCTGCCTTTCCTTAAATCATTTCTATCATTAATTACTAGGMGTCGACTCAGATATTCCTAATCTTGATCTATGCCTGCTATCAGCTATATGGCTTCTTTTATGTTCTATTTAATGAAGCTTTTTAAGGAAATTAGAGAACTCATAATTTCTTTAACTTACATTTGTGACTTCCAGACTACATAAATCAATGTATTTCCTAAAACTTGATTTTAAAAGCTTTAGTCATGCTTTGTTCATTGAAGCTTATCAGGGTTGGTTTAGCAAAACTTGAAGTTTCAGTGACTTTCTACTCACTCTTTGACAACAGCAGTCTCTGCAGAAACTTAACTATYTGTTGGCTAAAATGGAAAACTCTGCTTATTATCAATACCCTGCTTATTATTGATTACAACAATTAACTTAAAAGTTAATTAAAACCATTAATTAGAAAAATTAATTAGGAAAGTTATATAATTTCCACCAAAACAGACACTGCTCACAAATGATGCTATTTCTTACATTAAGTTGTACCAAGTCAGACATATCAGAATTTGCTACAAAGCAATGCAACACAGTAACAGCTGAAAAGCATCATTTTCCCCTGAAAGAGTCTCAATGGAAAATATTTTCAACAGTTTTTTAAATAGGTTTACCATTGAAACAATCATAGGCTGTCCACTGAAAAAGYCTGCACCAATTTAGAAGTGTGAAAGCAAATGGAGAGTTCTGAGCAAGATAATCCTCCACYGGTACATTTTGCTACTGCTTTCGCTTAAATCTACTTGAAACAGATTAATACCAAAGCAAAATAAGTCACTCAAACTGAAATCAGAGTGGGTTTGCACTGCCTTAACTAAATCAGTGCAGGTCTGGCTGTGAATGAAACCTGACTGTTATGTCTTGTCTCTGCAATAGGACCCTGTGGAGYTGGGCCTTCCCTTTGTTTGGGTAAGTATTTAATGCAGTTTAAACCTTTTTARACCAATTTGGTATAAACAATATGCAGAGTGGTTTGAAGAATGGCTAATAAATGGATCAAGATGGAATTACAGAGAAAAAATACAATCTTCACCTAATCAAATTAATTTTAAAATGTGTTCAAAGGATTCCACTTACACTGTCRTTATAGCACTAAGAAGCAAGAAGGAATCTTTCAGCTGGTAGATGTTCTGTGAAAGAAACTGAGCTAATCTTTTTTTCTTCTTAAATTAGGAAGAAAAACAGAGCATTACAGAATGAAGACTCCAAAATATCCATGAAGGAGAATGTTTTGGAACAAATACCCTTTCCTAGTTTTCTTTCTTTCCTCTTCATCCTATTATCCTTCTATTGGTACCTTTATTTTGCATTCAAAGACAGCGTTTTCCAGATTTCCTCTGGTGTTTTTAATGTTTTTTTTTCTTACTTTTAAGGAAAGATTTCAGACTTTAAGACTTCAAATTACTTCTTTTGGTACTTCACTTACTGTCTCTTACTTTTGTCAGTAGTGTCACTGTTCAAACTGATTAAAGCCTGAGCCATTACCCATTTTCAGAACATAARAATCATTATTTTTATCATTATTAATAAAACAATTATCAGTTGTTTTGCTGGGATGAAAAAACAAGCTATCTGGCAATCACATCATTAAACAAGTAATACAAACTAGAAGAGCTGCAGGTTTCTTGGGTGRCCTCTCTGTGTTTTTTTAAAACACCACCTAACACCACTTCACTACAGGCCACAAGAATATCTGTGCAACAAAGGTCTTCAGGCAATATTCAAGACAGAAATCATTGAATCACAGCTTCAAATCCAGTTTATTATTGAAGCTGACAGTATTTTATTCATCAGCTTATACAAAAGCTGGAAGAAACAATTTCTCTCTGAGCTATGGGTCATAAGCACATGTAAGAGTAGCCCAGCTGGCAGTGAAGTTTTGAAATTTTTTGATGTTTTTGTTGGCATTGATTCTAAACTTTTAATTTCAAATGACAAAGCCATGCCCAAGACAGTTTTTCTAATCAACCTTTTATACTATGAGTTATTTTTTCATTTTGGCAGGGCCAATAATTTAAGACGTCAGGACATATCCAGTAACCAGTGCAGAAAAAAATATAAACAATCTTAAAACAACATTCTGCCAGTACCATGTTACACTCCCCTTTGCAAAAAAAAATGTTTTTACTAACTAAATTTTAATATTTAGGTGAAAGTCTCTAGAGCTCCAGAGACATTATTTATGGTTTCAAACATGCAGAATGAAATTCCYTATCAGTGGTGCCAGCAGATGATGCATTTCTGTCAGCAGGCAGGGTCAGCTCTGAGGGCAGAGGCTGCAGCAGCCAGGCTGAGGAGCTCCTGCAGGGCCCAAAGCCAGAGCTGCACCCACAGCCTGGTGTGCCCAAAGCCTCTCTGAGGAGCTGTGGTGTTTGTGAGGGTCCCCAAGACAAGGTGAGAGATGAGAATTTGACTCCATGTTCTCAGAAGGCTGATATTATATTATATATATTACGTTATGTTATGAATGCTATACTAAAACTATARTATAGAAAGAAAAAGGATACATCAAAATGCTTCACAAAAATGATAAAGAAAAACCTGTGACTCCTCAGAGCCTCGACACAGCTGGACCATGATTGGTCATTAAATTAAAACAATCCACATGCTGGATAAATAATCTCCAAATCACATTCCAAAGCAGCAAAACAGGGAGAAACTGAAGCTTCCCAGCTTCCCAGGAGAAGAAATCCTGGTGCAGGGATTTTTCAGAAAATATCATGYTGACACAGAGCTCCTTCTGTGGTGCCCAGACAAAGCCAGAGGGGCACCCACAGCCTGGTGTGCCCAAAGCACTGAGGAGCTCCTTCTGCAGCACCCAAAGCCAGCACTGCACCCACAGCCTGCTGTGCCCGAAGCTCCCTCAGAGGAGCTCCTGCAGCACCCAGACAAAGCCAGAGGGGCACCCACAGCCTGCTGTGCCCAAAGCACTGAGGAGCTCCTTCTGCAGTGCCCAGACACAGCCAGAGCTGCACGCACAGCCTGGTGTGCCCCAAGCTCCTCTGAGGAGCTCCTTCTGCAGCGCCCAGACACAGCCAGCACTGCACCCACAGCCCGCTGTGCCCAAAGCTCCTCTGAGGAGCTCCTTCTGTAGCGCCCAGACAAAGCCAGAGGGGCACCCACAGCCCGCTGTGCCCGAAGCTCCCGTGAGGAGCTCCTGCAGCAGCACCCAGACACAGCCAGAGCTGCATCCACAGCCCGCTGTGCCCAAAGCTCCTCTGAGGAGCTCCTTCTGCAGTGCCCAGACACAGCCAGAGCTGCACCCTCAGCTCGCTGTGCCCAAAGCACTGAGGAGCTCCTTCTGCAGCACCCAAAGCCAGCACTGCACCCACAGCCTGCTGTGCCCAAAGCTCCCTCAGAGGAGCTCCTGCAGCACCCAGACAAAGCCAGAGGGGCACCCACAGCCCGCTGTGCCCAAAGCTCCTCTGAGGAGCTCCTTCTGCAGGACCCAGACACAGCCAGAGCTGCACCCACAGCCCGCTGTACCCAAAGCACTGAGGAGCTCCTTCTGCAGCGCCCAAAGCCAGCACTGCACCCATAGCCTGGCATGCCCAAAGCACTGAAGAGCTCCTGCAGCAGCACCCAGACACAGCCAGAGCTGCACGCACAGCCCTCTGTGCCCAAAGCACTGAGGAGCTCCTTCTGCAGCGCCCAGACAAAGCCAGAGCTGCACACACAGCCTGGTGTGCGCAAAGCTCCTCTGAGGAGCTCCTTCTGCAGCGCCCAGACAAAGCCAGAGGGGCACCCACAGCCCGCTGTGCCCAAAGCTCCTCTGAGGAGCTCCTTACTGCACGCCGCCGGCAAAGCCAGCACCGCACGCACAGCCCGGAGTGCCCGATCCCCAATGGCTCCCCCCGAAGATGTGCCCGGCCCAGCCCTCACCCTGCGCGCCCTCGGAGCCGCCCGGCCCGGCCGTGCCCGCCAGCCCGCGCCGCTCCCTGGGCCGGGCCGGGCTCCCCCACAGCGGCTCCACCCTGAGCACGTTGCCACACCGGCCTTCCTGGCCCTGCCTTTCACTTCCTCAAGTTTGCAATGACCGGGAAAGAATGCCCAGGAAAGCCCCACTGATGCAGCAGCAATGCATTTAATCCCAGCTCTGCTCACTTCCAGCAGCACGACACCTTCAGCTCTCAGCTCAACAGCCCTTTCTGCTGCCACCAATTGCTCTCAGAAATCTCATTCTTCCTTTATGTGCGCTGGCTGCCTACAAAACCCAAGTACTATTAAAATCCTGCCTCTTTTCCTGCCAAATAACTTGATTACTCCATTTCATTTCAATACTTGCTTGACAAATCCAACTCTGGAAACAGWAAGGCCTGGTCTAATGTTTACAAGAACTCATTTCAGCAAGTCTTACTACACAGAATAATCACAGAATTAAATGAAGACAAATAAAACTCATCCATGCATTTGGATTTTTTTGACTGTTACATACATAAAATCTGTGTAGCTAACGGGACTCCAGATTACTGCCAAGGGGGAAACAAAACAGGAAGAACAGGTCAACACAAAAGGACTTGCTATATGCATTTTTCTGTATATCTTAACTTCCAGTGCATAATTATTACCTGTTAATGTGTATATCCAAACAAGTTGGCTAAAAAGAATGGCATCATTTTGCTGAAATTGCTTTCAACTGATGGATATTTTAATCTTTCTAATTGATTTAAGTTACAWCCCAATCCTAAGGCATGAGATGCCTTAAGCAAAGGACACTCACTCATTTACAGCAAATTAAGGTACTCTTAGAGTAACACATRACAGCTTCATGGGAAATTATTTGATATTTTTTAGATTATTGTAATTTAGACAAATGAGTAAACAGTCCACTGAATRACAGGATAYAGAAAATGATTGGCAATTACATTAKTTGAAAGAATGTTACCAGAACAAAATGGTTAAGCAGCACATTTCTAAGAAAGCGACATTTTACAAAAAGACAAAGGCATGTATTTTCCACCAAAATCTAGAGCTGCTGTCATCAACAACCCAACAAAAGCTACAGCTACCTAAAATGGAAATGAAAATGTAATGTATGGAAATATTCTCTTATAAAATCTCCTTAGGCTTCACATGTATTAATGTATTAGTTTGCAAACATTAAGATCAAAGGCYAAGCAACAAATACATCCTAAAAAGTTTTTAGTCAGATTTTTATTAACGATATACAAGTAGCAAGGCATAAAAAATTAATATGTTCAAGCCTTGAAATGTCAAGTGTAATGATCTCTAGCTCTGCTTACCTCCTTTGCTTTTTGTTTCAGTCTAGCTTGCTCTGGGTCTTCTTGCCTTGAGCGACTCTACATGTTTAAAAAAAATGGGGAAAAAAGGTTAACAGATGGTTTAAGAACCCCTCATCTGTTGCAGTAAGTTAAAAAATAGCTAAGAAATAGGAACAGGATACAAGGTATCAAACATGGGACACTTAAATTGATAGAAGCGCAATTTCAAACCCATGAGCTCACCCAAAATGAGGTTAAATGCTCAAGTTGTAAACGAGATACAGTCAAGWTTTTTGAATTTAAAAAACCACCAAAACAAACCAAACCAACAAAAAAAAAACCAAAACAAACCAAACCAGAAAAACAAAACAAACAAAAAAAACCACAAAAACACCAATCAAAAAAACAAAGAACAAAAAAACCCAAAAACAACAAAAACCCAACAAAACAAACAAAAAAGAACCCCCCAACAAAAAAAACCCTAAAAACCCAAAACCAAACCAAACCACAAAAACAAAAGAAAACAAACAACCACAAAAAACCCACATAAAAAAAAAAAAAAGAACCCCCAACAAAAAACCAACAAAAAACCCAAAACCAAACCAAAACCAGAAAAACCCAACCCAACCATGCTTTTGTCAATGTGAAAGTTTCCATACAGGTTTAGATTTCAATTATTTAATACTAACAGATTCAAGCATCCAAGAGCAGCAGTTACACCCTTTCATTTATCCAAACTTTTAAATTTAAGTCCTTACAATCACATATTTAAAAATTTACTGTTTGCAACAAAGCTTGTATTTAGGTCTTGGTAGAGAACATGAAGAAAACCATTGTAGAGTTGCCTTCCCAAAAGGTAAATCTTTATAATAAAGATATTACTATTCCATATGAGCTTACTTTGAGTACAGCACAGAAATATACTGTGAAACCCATTCATGCACTACTAACAATATTAATGTTGTCAATAATAAAACTAGATAAATATTGCTAAATGACAACTTTTGTATTTTCCTTCAAAACCAGGAACAGCTCTAAAAGCAGATCATTTAATTACAATAACAATAACAACCTGTAACATTCCTTCAGACACAGAGTATTTTATAACCACATGTTAAAAAACCATTAAATTTATATTTGRGCTCACTATGCCCTCTAAGACTGATGGAATTCAAAACTCAAGAGGCAGATAATACACACATTACACTTTCATAAATGTGTGATAGGTCAGCATTCAGCAAATGTTGCATTAAAAGTTACAAGAAGCTCCAAAAAAACTTGTGACATACATGGAAAACTGCTGTTCCTGACACCTGAGAGATGTGGTAGTTCTGCTTCAGTATTTCTTTGAGATTTAAAGTGGAATCATTTACCCAACTCCTAAAGGAGTGTCTGTGCCCTCTCCTATCTGTTGTTCCCTGCTTGTTGCTATGCTGAAGGSAGAAACTTGAAAGAATATTGGTTTGCAAAGTTATATATTCTCAGATTTTTTTCCAGTGTTTCAATTTTTCATACCATATTCTGGTCAGAATTCAAAAGTCCATTAAGAAGACCAAAGYGAGATWGGTTTTAAGGGCTTGCACTTAAAAMGGTTGGGTACTATTTTTGATACACCTGGAGAGTGCCTTGGCTTGATCTGGCACAGAATTCTGTATCCTTTCTRCTGTCAGCTTTGTGGGTTTGGTTGGTTTTGTTTGAACTGGGATTATTTTTTTTCAGCTAATATAMCACACCTATYAAACACAGTGCTGAWAACACAGGGTGACATTAAACAATAAKGAGATTTTTAGGTGTGCTGAACTCTCCCAGTGTGCACATCAYCTCCYCCTTCCAACAACATCTCCAAGTGCTTTTGTGRCTGTTGGCATAAGAGGTTCTTGGACAGGGCAGTGTCTGCAGCAACTGAATGCCAAATTGAAATCTGAGCTAGCCAATGACCAAATCTCACTAGTGCCAACCAAGGAAGAAACTCTACCCCAACACAGGCTGAGGTTCCTTCTAACTGCTGTGGCCAGACAAAAATAAAAACTTAGATACTGTGACCTGGTTCAAAGGGCAAAAAGGTATTTCATTAAATATGTGGGTCTGCCAGAGAGCTGGGTTTCTAATCAACACAGCAATTAGTAAGAASTTGATWATATTTATACSTATTGGGTTAAAAACCAAAGTAACYAAGCCCAGCCAGTGAGCTGCTCCTCCAGGAGATGGGCTCAGGTCAGTGTTCATAAACTGAGCTGAACAAGGTCCTTGCTGTCATTTTGCAAGAACAATTCAATCGTTGGAGCKTCAGTTTCTCCAGTATGATGTATGGAAAAGCATATTTAGCCCTTTCATGGGGTTTGATGATAAATTTATAAGTGTACAATGAACTTCTATTGCCTTGTGAGCCTCACAGTGAAAGCAGAACAGAAACACAAAGTACTGTTACACTCCTGTATGAAGCTGAAAATTTGCCAAATGCAAAGTACAAGTTGAAAGCACAGCAGCTTTAGGAGGAAGCAGAGTGTCCTGGGAGAATCCAACTAAGACTTCTAATATTGTTACTAACTTTCTACAAGGAAATGACAGAATCCTGGAAAACACACCAGAGGTACACAGTGTTTGGGGACAYAGTAAGAAAAATTAAAGCAGGAGATGCAAAGTAACATTGCAATTTCCTGGGCTCCATAAGTGAAGGAAAAACTCTMCAAGTGCTACAGACTAAAGTAACACATTTAAAAGTTGGGGCTTTTTCTATCTTCCCCAGAAACTGACCAAATAAGAGCAGATCTGGAGTTCAGGATAATCTCAACATGCAAAAGCAAATCACCTACTCTGTGTAAACCTCCAGCTTGTTCACAGTAAATATATGATAAAAATTATTGCAGAGGTGAAYGCAGGTACTCAGCTCCTGAACAATATCAAACACAGCAATCTTGTTTCAAAAATGAAGATCTAAAATACCGGGTGAGGTTAAATATATAACCCAAATTGAAGTTGAAGATAGAACTATTTTTACATTTAGAATAATGCAATGATTTTCTAATTATTGCCTGAATCCATGCCAAAGAGCTTTTCCAAAGAATRCAGGCTAGTTCTTGTTTCAAACAAGCAAGATCACTACTACTAAAAAAATTTAGGAATTTAACTCTTTTGTGTTCAGATAAATTTTAATAGATTTTTTAAGCAGATTTGTAAGACTAAAATTCTTTCCTGCTGGTTACCATACCACTAAGCTTTAGAAATAAAATCATCAGCATACAGAGGCTAAAATGTATTAAAGGACAAGTAGAAACATCAACTATCTCATTAATTCTTCACTTTATGATCTAATGTAAATTATAAAAGGCTTCACCAATGCACATGCAACACAGATTAAAGCAAATATAAGCAAATGCAAATGTCAAGCTTAAGAGAGGTGCCTAAATGAGCTTTAGAAATGTCACTGGATTCCCTTTACACTCCATTCCACATGTGAACATCRCTCCCTTCCTCTGAAGAGTTTGCACAATTTTGCTGCTGCTCAGCTCCTGTAYTGCTTTGGCTACATGGCAACATCACCAAGCAATTATTTCACTATTTTACACTTACTTTTGTCAAGCTACTGACTAATCATTCCTAGCTTTTTATAAACATCAGTTTAGCTTTTTTCTTCCAGTTAATTCATATTTTGGGTTTTCTCTTCCTTTCTACTTTATCTCTAACATCCAAATCTTAATATGCAGCACTTCACTTGTTTTGTGAAACACTCTTTTCCAAAGTCTTTTAATGCACCAATGTCTCCTTCCTCTGAAACTCTGGAAACACCCACTGAGCAGAGAACCCACCAAATCAAATACTTCCAAGGACTTTATCACCATTCCTTTGCCTTCCCCTCCCTGTTCATCATGTCTAGATCTGTAAATACAGCAGGCTGCATTTACATAATGTATTTTCCTGTTGATGAATAAACACCTTTAAAAGCAAGCAAGCTTCCCAAAGTAATTTTAGAGAAACCCAGGACRGATCCTAAGCAGATAACATACTTCTAAATATATTAAATGCTGTCTCCTCCTGAGAATGTATTCAGCAAACCAGGTTTGTTAACATTTCTCCCAAACACCAGCTATTTTATTAGACCAGACAACCTGATATTTTAATTGTGAAGAACCAAATGCTTTGTGTTAGAGAGTTCTTGATCTGGAAACTGAAAACTGCATAGATCACATTATGTCTATGGAAATACTGGACTTCCAAAGTATGAAAAGCAGTGTATGTTAAATGTGTGTATTCAAAACAACAGAAACAAGGGGCTTCATTTACATGTTAGCAAACTCCCTAATGTTCCAAACCTCAGCTCTTCCCCTGGCTTGTGTTAAGGCAGGAGGCCACAAAAGAGACATCTAATTACACAAGGAACAGTGTACTTTTAAGGGTATTTCAGATTTCACAGAATTGTCTTAAACTAGAAAGCAACAGTGTTTTTAAAWTTATAAGGGTATTTATAACCACATCATACTTATAAACATGCACAAATTTTTATTGAAAATTGGAGCATACTCTGCATCTATGCAGATGGACAGACTAAAAGTACTCCTGATGTGTTTCATGACCATAATTATTCAATACTTTGCTTGATTATTAATGTCAAAGCTGCACTGTTGCTAAATTTTTGATCCACTAAGAAAATTAAGTGTTCTGTTTAGATTTGTAAGGACGTTAAAYTCTCAGCTTGTTACACCTGTGCTGGGAAATGCCTCACAGGGTCTCTCCTGCAATTGGCTACATCTGATCCCAACTAAGGCACCTGCAGCTCTACTGCCCCTGACCAATATTACACTGGGGGTCTTGAATGCCTCAAATTCATCTTTTTGCATTAAATAATGAGAGAGTCACAACTGCAGGTGCTGTACTACCAAGAGCCACTGCTGTGCCAACAGTTTCAATTTTATACCTATTTTTCCCCATTGATGACATTAGAACTTCACCCACGGCTGTACCAGCTTATAACTTTCACTTTTAATTAAAGAAATTAAATTGGCAACATGAAACACTTTGCTTTCACGTTAGCTTTGTTAATAAAAAGTGCAAGTTAAAAGCATCATAGCTGAGGGTAAAACGCTGCTCAGTGTTACAACCATGGTGAGGTGGAATGCAGAAGCACAGGTCTGAAAAATGATTTATATTAAAATCATTAAAATTGCAGGAACAAATTCCTAAGAATTCAGAAATTATCTCAACGCAATAATTGCCATTTTGCTCTGCTCCCATCAGAAGTGAGCTCCAAGTGCTCAGGCAGGCAGGAGGCAGCACTGAATCACTGCTCTCAGAAGGGGAAGGGATGAAATGGAATGCCTGAACTCYGACTCAGGGAGAGCCCCTCCCAGCCATCCCAGCACAGGGTGCAAGGGAATCTGCAGCACCAAATTCCAGTGATCTCTCCATAAAAAAGCCCTTCAGCCTATAGTACTACCCAATCATCCATAAATGCTAATTAACTTTACAAACAATTCTAAACAGAATTTTCCATTTACTTATGTAAATTTTCTTTTTACAGAACACATCTTACTCTTGTGATAGTTGTAGTTAAGGTCCCAGAACTTGACAGACTTGTGCTACTAATACATAACACTCAAAATAATAGACTAATTGAATGCATATATTGGAAATTAAATTTCAGCATTATTTTATAATAAAATACACAGGCATTCAGCCAGTTCGAGCAGATCAATTAGCACAGTAATTTTAACATGATCCACTTTATCACAGATTATAACACAGAGTTTGATTCATTCATTTTCTGAGAGCCAGGACAATTCCAAGCTGTAACTCCTCACTGTCACCACTCTCTCCAAAAAAAAAATTCAGAATTAAAAACAACAAAACAACAACATATCAGCTACAACCTCCTACTCCTTCTGCTGCCAGAAATATTTCCATTATTAGCCCAGAACCAGAACTTCATTCAACTTGACAGACACCACCTGCATCTTTCAGATTTTGGAAATAGCTCTGAAAGCAGCAAGAACACAGATTTAATATAATAAGACCAGTGCTTGGTTGGGTTTGGTTTTTTGTTGGTTTGTTATTTTGTTTGGTTTTTTTTWWAATCTGCACGAGACACACCATGTCAAATGTAAATTCCTCAAGTGATTTTAGTTTGGCTTTTGACCTTTCTGCAGCCTTAAGACTCCCCTCAGCTGCCTGTGCCATCCCCAAGGCCCAGAGAGGATGTCTGGCTCTGCACACACCTGGCAACAACAGCCAGTGGCTCTCACTGGCAGAACAAACCAGGGCCAAGAGGTGACTCTCCCAAATATCTCCTTTAAAGAGACTGTGCTCTACAGATGTGTTTATACACAGGATGGGCCCTCCTTGTGCCATTTTTTTTTCACCTGTGATGCTCATGTCAGAAGGAAATCCAAAACCAGTGACAAGCAGGGCAGCTCAGTCAGTCCCTCCCTGCACAGCTCCTCCTCCTGACKCTTCACATTTCCTGGGGCTTGAGACAGGAGCTCTTCCAGCAGCAGGAGGTGCCTGGACCTCACAGCCTGGGGACTTTTTAACACTTCTYTAATAAAAATAGCTTCTAGAAAGTAAATTACAGAAAAGCTTTGGGCCACATGTGCAAGGCTGGGAATGCTGTGGAATATTTTGGAATGTTGTGGGACACTGGGAAACATCGTGGAAGGTTATGGAATGTTGTGGAATATGATGCAGGATCCCTGAGGTGCAGGAGGTCATTCTGGCTCCTGCAACAGAGCAGTAGTAGTTTCAATTTTCAGATTCTTGATGTAAAAGAAATTGTATGTTGCATTGCTACTGCAGCATACCATGATTTTTCCTTTCCTGTCAAGTTTGCCTTCCCCCAAAATCTCCCACTGGAATGAGACCATCACTCACAATGCTTCTCAGCTGGTGATATTAAGTTTCTATTTCTCAAGTATTTCCCAGACATGGGACATAAGATATTGTAAAATTCCCTCATTTAACAAGCTAAATAACATTGCTATTTTGTTTCACAGACACTCATGTAGTGCCACAGCTAATTTTAACTTTAGTGACTTTTCTAAGAATGTCAACATTTTTTTTAAAATCTAACTTTGTTTTCCTTCTACCTTCTCATCTGATTTGATCTCTCTCCTTTTTCCAAAAACATTTCCTGAAGCAAAACCAAGTCCATCTGAGTGCTTACAAATWTTGCAATAATTTCCTACTGTACCAACTGAAATTATGGTTGCAGATCAAACAGAACACTTGTGCCAAACATGTTCCTTTCTCCTCCTAAAGAAACCCACCCACCACCCAAAACAACAAAAACCTGAAACCTGACATGTTCTTTGGCCATCATTTACCTTTTWTTTTTRCCRACCCCTTACTGAACTGCAATGCTAAATTACCAGATCAGTTTTAAGGCTTCCCAAAGACTCAAGCTGCCTCCCCTTTGATTGCAACCTAATCCTTCATTTTTCATTATCTTCTCCATTGATTATCATGTTACAAAGTAGATTATTTAACACCATCTGCTTCAATGCCCAAAACATTTCCTTCACTGCCTTAATTCTTCATCAAAACCTGGACTTTGGCTGTTAACAAAGCTCCAAAGTGTAAGTAARTAAAAAAGTATTTTCACTGTGCAAATTCAACCTTTTTATGCTCTTCCATACGAGACAGTAGATGAGGCACCACCAGCAGGAAGCTTTGAAACTGTCACTGAAATGGTTCTGCTGAGTAACCTTGAAAACACGTTGCACAATAACCTGTCAAAACACRTCCAAGATAAAAGACCATGCTGTTTCTCTAAAAGGCACATTAAGAAGTTGCAGCTATAAATAAATATGATTTTAGATTTGAGCATCTGTAGGAAGGAAAACAGAAACAGAAATTTCACTTGAAATGCCAAATTTTTTTCTATTTTAAAGAGAGCTTCTCAAGGTGCCAAAGGTGCTGTGGCTGAGGAACAGTGCCTTTGCAGGGTGGGTGTTGGAGCCCCCAGAGCCAGCTGCACATCTCCCCCTTTGCAGACACAGATGTCACCAGGCCCCAGAGACCAGGGGGTGCTGCTGGTGTCACTTCAGCAGGAGCTGGGCAGGCTTGAGCTGTGGCCATTTCATCCCTGTGTCACTGCAATGTCTGCATCCTCCCACAGGGGCTGACATCGCCTCACACAACACGGCACGGTCACAAAAAACAGAAAAACCAAAATCCTGGCCAAGGAATCAGAACAAAGATCTCAACAAATATCACTGTTCATGTACAGGTGCTTTTATATTTGAGCAGCACCAGAGAATCTAAGGAAATAATGGAAAWTCTATTATTTAGACTAAAAAATTGCAATCTGACCATATTTTACCAAACTATGTCCTAAACAAGCCTTGCACTAGGTCACCATCCATCAGAACTGACTGGGGAACWCCAGCTAAACACAGCAAGCTCAGTTCTTACTTTATTTTTCAAACCACAACATTTCATAAGCACCTTCCAAGGGGTCCACAGTGTCTTCTACTGCCCTCTTTAAATATTAACACTGATAAATCAGCACTGCTGATGGCTACTCTGTGCTTTGGTTTTGGATTTTTAACACCTTCATTTATTTTTCACCTTCATGTATTTCTTCCAAGCTGTCTCCTGGTTATGAAGATGAAGTATGCCTTCAATAATTTCATTAAGGTAATTTTTTTCAAATAAATTAGGGTATTCTTTTGCGGTTTTTATTGCAGAATTCTTAAATTTGCTCTTCCTGTATTTTATAGGAATCAAACTTGATGATTGTGTATTTATTTCCTAAATTTAGACTTCACAGGACTTCATATTATCCAAGACTAAAACAACAACAACAAAAAAAAAACTGTCCAAAAACCAGAATATCAATTCATGAAGGAATTCAGGTTGGATTGAACACCAGGAGGTCCAGCCTGCAAAGGGCTCAGTGCAGTCAGGAAAACATTCTGAACTAAGGACTATGAGCTACTGCATTTTTCTCAATGTCCATTCAAAAAAAACAACCAATGTAACTAACAAGCACCAGGATACACAGAAAATGATTCACACCAAGATGCAGTCACTGAATGGAGAAAACAGGATAAAAAATAAGTGTTTCTTTATTTTTAATAAATAAGAATTAAGAATGAAAACAGCAAATATGTTTCTATAAAAACTTTTAAAGATTATCTGTGTTATGTAAAAATTTGTGGAATATTTAATAATGTGAACAATTATAAATTAAGAGTACAAACAGAACAGATTAAAGTAGATAGATTTCTAAATAAGCAAGGTTTGGGMTTTTTTTATTTTTAATCTCTCAATTTGTGAACTTRATTGGCATAAAATCAGGAGGCTGTGTTACAATTAAACATTGAGTTGTTCTGTATAACCTCTTCAGAATATACAATAAATAACTCAGTGAAGYTTCAAATACAATTAAAAATGGGATAACTAAGGGATGAACTTATTTGCAGTTAGATATGATATATATGACTAAATTTACAGAGAGATTTATCTATACTTATGTGCTCTTGAAACAACATCATCTGAGTGTTCTATTGCACCTATCAAKACTCAGTCTCTGGAATTAAAGTTACAAAGGAACAAGTCCTGAGCACTGGCAGTTCCCTGAAGACAGGCATGAACCAGTCAAATACTGCAGTTACAGAGAAGTGACTGGAACACATTTAAATGAAGATGAACAAATGAACAAAACTGTTTCAAAACAAAGTCTAAAAACCTAAGAAGTAAAAAGCCTCTAAAAATATTAATCAGAATTTACTGAATTTGTTTAAAGACCAGAAGTGTAAGCTATGATTCTCCAGTGGCACAGAAATCCTTGACATCTATTAAATTTCAAAGGCAACTGTAAAAATAATTTCACAGAATTATTTTGCAAGTGTTAGCCACTGTCTCCTGTGTTCCCAAGAACCCATCAACTTTGGGGCTGTAAGTGGAAAAACCAGAGGCATCCCAGGCAGGGGGGTCTGSAGTCAGCACAGAGCAGAGCCTGGCCATGAGCTCAAGGTGTGGTGTCACACCAACAGCACCTTTCTCACTGCAACAAAATGTGCTTAGGAAAKACATARCACAAAATTAAATCATTGTTTGAATGCTATGGATTGTTWAGTAGTTAAAAAACAGTCAAAGTGATACCTTGGCAGCCTTCAGCAAGATTTCCCTCTCTTGTTCATCTTTCCTTTGCTTTTCCAAACGCTCCAGCTGCTCAAAGAACTTCAGCTGGGATCGGACATCTGTGGCTTGTTCGTACCACTCATCATCCTGRAAAACAGGGACAGGCCTGAGAAAAGCAGCCACCTCACCCACACCAGGCACTGACACACTGCAAGTGCTACACATTAAAATCTTTCCATTGTACTAATAAGAAAATGATTCTTTTTTAGGCTTGGGGGAATGAAGCCAGTCTATGGTTAATAACACAGTGAGAATCTGATAATTTAATTAATATCTAAGCAATTTTAAAAGAACAAGAATTGGTTTATCAGATACATGAAAGAGTTAAAAAAGTAAAACCAACTGACTTAATGATGGAAATATCTAAAATGCTTAWCTTTATTACTGAATAATCCTAGCTATAGTTCATAAGCAGGCTCATAACCTATAATTCCTGCAGTTGTACTAATCTTAAACTAGTAACAGACTTTCTCAAGAAGCAACATTATAAAAGCATTAAAGCTAAAAACTCAGTTGAGAATAAGCCTRTAATTCCAATTAAAACAGAAACTTATGACAACTAAGAGCATGCTTGTTTTCCTAGCACACAGCAACCAGGAGAGTTATGGTATGAGCCACAGAAAGTCAGTCAGAAAAATAAGCTTTCCACATTACTTTCATCCCATTTATCTACTTAATGTTCTCCTTTCTGACTACCATGCTATGAAATCAAAGAATAGCATTAACTAAGAAAAATACAGAATACAGTGACAATGCTACACTTCAATCAGAGACAACACTATTTTTTTCCTAAGGATCTTTTAAGGTACTGTTTTAAATTCTTCTTTGGCTTAGCATGGACTAAGGAAACTGTTTTCTTCTCAGACACCATCCTAGCGAGAAGGAAGGAGGGACTTGACACTTCTGAATATGATAAGGAATACTGAAAAAAACCAAGGATATTGACTTTTAACCCAATATAGTAGAATARATCCATCAACTGCAATGAAAGATCTAAGTGTAGGTAATAACAAGGAAGAGGGGCCTTTATTTTTTAATCCATTTTTCTATCACAATGACATTGATTATAGTCACAGATCCCAGAGATGATTYTTTTTGCAAATATTACATAGAATTAACCATGACTCAGGTCATGGTGCCCCCAGGTTTGGGAAATAGGTAGGCTAAGACAGTCCAAAGCTGATTGACTAGACTGCCACTCCAAGAATACAAAAAAATACACCACAAAACCAAGGAACAAACTAAACCAMAGCTATTCAATGTATATATATGCTAAAAAAATCTAAACACAGCTTAGACAACACACAACTAGTTATTGCCATCTTCCTTGACACCAGTGAACAACTACAATAACTACAATAACACAAGTATCTTACTTCTACTGGAGAAGGTATTTCAAATAGATCAAGAAAGATGTTTAATTTATTTGAATTTTAAACTGGTTTGTAGATGTTTATTTAAATTTCCCCCTGGTTTGAGATATCAAAATTGCTTCAGTTTTCTTCAGGAATACAATCACAAACAAAAGAATCAGTGAAGAATTTACAGCTGAATTCTTTAGTTGCTAAGGCAGATATTGGCAGCTTTTGTAAAATATTTTGTAAAATATTAACATTTCTCACATCCAGAAAAGTTACTATAGATTCCTAAATACCAAAGCAATTTCAATCCAATTCCTGGGTACCCTGGACAAAGAAGGAGCTATCAGGAACAAGTCTTACAATCCATGAGCAGAAGCAGCTTTAGCACGTGCTCCGTGCCAGACACTTCACAGGACAGAAACAACTCCCCACCCAAATGCCCCAGAGAGGAGAGGATGAGCAGGCAGTGCCAGGCAGAGCCCGTGGCAGCAGTGCTGCTGCAGAGAGCTGCAGGGAGGGCAGCAGGACAGCAGGACATGGCAGTGTGAGCACAAACCCCCTGGGCACACTTACTTTGTACGACTCCATCCGGTGCTGGGTTATCACTGTCACCTTCTCTATCACTGTCCTTAATCTGCTCTGTGTTGCATGGGAAATAAAAGTAACCACCTCAGCTGGCACATCAGTAATTCCTAGTTTTTTAGCTAAAGCAAAAAAAACAAAACAAAACAGGATTAGCTTACTCCCCATAGGAAAAAAACCTGAAACACAAACAAAGCTCTAAAGGACTTAACATCACTACTTCATTTGCCTGAATAGACTGTACAWCACTACTTCATTTTCCTGAATATCCATAGCAGTGTATTTATGTGGCTTTGGTGACACATTCATGTCCCCCTGAAAAGGGTGCAACTCTACAAGTTTAAAAGAAAAATCAGAGCATTTCTTTAACACTTGAAAGCACTTAAGAACTTTGCTGAAGTTTAGTGTGGCACATTAAACTGAGGCATGTCAGAGTATGAGACAATCTGAGTTCTCAGTTGTTCTACACAGAAAAAACAATTCCTTTGTTTTCAGAAGCATTAGTGCAGATGAATTTCAGTGCTGAGCAGGTGAGAGTTGAGAGCAAAGCATTCTGTTGCATCCTTTAGCCTACACCAGTGGCATAGTACTGYTAACAGAAATTCTTTAGAGYAAAAAAAAACAAACTATTAATTTAAGGCAAAGAAATAAAATCATATTAAAAAGAGTTGTTTAGAAACACCAGCTGTCCCCCCAATACATATTCAAGGTTACCTGGACATTTGACACTTTGTGCTGAGTTTGTAAGAAAAGTAAACAGTCTGATGTATTTACATATTTTAAAAACATCCAAACTACAGAAAAAAATAACATGGGTAACACTCAAGGACTCCTAATTTCATCAAAATAATTACAAGTATTGGATATAAATTGGTAGGTATATGAATATATGTACTTATTTAAACGACAGTCCTCCAAAGGCATACYTGGTCCTGGCAGGACAGTTTTGTGGGTAGAAAACTCCCTGTGTGCATGCACAGATACAAATATTTCACACAGGAAAAAAAAGGGTAGTTGTGTTTTGTATGGACCATTGGTGTTGAACCACCACAAAAGAATAAATCTGCTGAGTCAGTTTCCCATTGAATGGACACAAGACTTTCAAAAGCAGTTTGGCTYGGACACATGAATGGTTATTATGCAAAACACAGAAATCTGTGACTATTTCAGTGTCAATTGCAAGGGGAATCCTCGTCTGGGGAGGGGTCCCTGAGCAAACGCCGACCTCGGCTGCATGAGAGCGAGTGTTGGCTTTGCGAGGCGTTCCTACCTTTCCCTGGCTAAATTCCAGAGCAAGAAACGCCCGGCTCAAACAAAGCGGGAGAAATGAGCGGAGCGGGGCCGCAGCCAGAGGGAACCAGCACCTGCCCCGTCCTGTCCCGCCCCTCTTCCCTTCCCTTCCGATCCACCGGGATCTGCCTTTTCCCTTCCCCTGGCACCCTCCCCACCGGGATCTGTCCCTTCCCTTCTCTTCGCTCCCTTCCCACCGGGATCTGTCCCTTCCCTTTTCCCGTCCCTTCCTTCCCTTCCTTCCCTTCCTCCCTCCCTTCCCTTCCTTACCCTTCCCTTCACTTCCCCTTCGCCTCCTTCCGCTTCCTTCCCTTCCCTTCTCCCTTCCCTTCCCTTCCCTTCCCTTCCCTTTCCCTTCCCTTCCTCTGGCTGTCCGATCCAGCGGGGATCTGCCCTTTCCTTCCTTGTTCAATCCCGATCCAGCGGGATCTGATCCTTCTCCTTCTCCCGGCTCCGATTCCAGCCGGGGATTGCCCCCCTTCCCTTCCCCTCGCTCCCAGTCCCCAGCGGGCTCTCCGCATTCCCAGCGGCGCGGACCAGCCCCACTTCCTCCGCTCCCAAGCCGTGCCTCTCAGCACGGTTCTGTACTCCGGCTACCGCTGGTGCTCATTTTAGGGATTCTTTGAAGTCTTTACCTCTTTAACTAACTAAATCACCGGCTCCCTATCTTACATGTTACCTTAAGGATTTCAGCAAGATGTATATATGATTTTTAACTAATTTTTGCTTTATCATGGGGAAAAAAATAAATTAAACCTTTCTTGGTGCCCAATTTGTCCTGTGTAATAGAGCTGGAGCTGCGCTCATGTTGCTGAAAGCTGAATGAGTAATGGCATGCAGACACACACATTAAATCCCAATGCTGCCACTGCCACCCAGGCAAATGAAGTCCTTGAAGTTGGGAGGACAATTCCTACAGGCAGGAGCAATTCCTCCAAGCCAGACTGGCAATATTTGAGCATACACCATTTTACTACGCAAACACGTGTAAGCAAAGCCATCACTCAGAAAACCCTCGTCTGAAAGATAAAATGCAAGTAAGAAGGGACATTTAATTAACCAGTATCCAGAAAAGAGGCTTGGAGATGGAAAATTCTGCCCTATTCTAGGTAAGGGTGAGAATGTGTAATTGTTACAGTTCTTTGAATTTGAGTGTAACTACAGCTACCCAACTTCCCTGAAAACACACACACTCCTTCTATAACAAGAACTGTTGCCATCTTGGGTTTTTCACAGTAAAGGTCTTTCTAATCTCAAATAATTTTATTCTGAATAAAGTCAACCATTATAGGACTCTTCTTGTCCCTTTAACTCTTCAGAAATTCAATCATAATCTATGGTTGAATTCTCTGAGATACCTGATGCCTTAAGATTCTTATCCTTCATCAGCCTCTGCAATATCCCAGTAACTTTCTTCTCCTAAAATCCCCCAACATAATATTCCAAGTCCAGAAAACTACCCAGAGGCCATAGAGTCCCTTGGGAATCTGCCCTGGGATTTATCCTTTTTAATGGGTGTCTCAGAGACCTCAGGGGTGAGCCACAAAGTCCCCTCACCAGGTCTGCAGATGGCACCGCCCTGAGCAGCGCAGAGGGAAAGGACCTGGCCAGTGAAACGAGAGGAACTCCATGGAGCTCCTGAAGGACAAGTGCAAAGCCCTGTGCCTGGGCTGGGCTCACTGGAATGCCATGGGCTGGGGTCAGCAGCCCTGGTGGGATGGATGCATGGAGAGCCKGGAGGCCAGCAGGTAACCCGGGTTCCAGCACTGCACCCACAGCAAAACAGTGAATCAGTGGCAACCAACCCACCAAGGGAAGCAACTCCTCCTCTTCACTCWGCCCACACCTACAATCCTGCACCTGTGGGTCACCCAGTACAAGAAATGATTCAAAAAACTTGAATCCAGAAAACTCAACAAGATGGTCATGGGGGTTGCAGCACACGACCRARATGAGGAGAACATGAGGGTTCTTTTTCTTGGAGTAAGAAGACCTAAGGGAGAGTTGATTGAGAAGATAGAGCCAGACCCTTTATTAAAGTTGTTTGGAAGAAGAATGAAAAATAAATTCATAAACTGAAACAGCTGTTTCTGACTGGATATAGGGAAGAWTTCTTTCATGAAGAAAGAATAATGGAACCCTTTGCACAAACAAGTTGTAGACTGTCCCACCTCTCAGGTTTTTAAGACTTGGCCAATTAATGCCCTAAACAACCCAGTCTAAATTGAATGTTGATCCAGCTTTGAGCAAGAGACTAGAGTGATTCAATGATCCCTGTCCTCCTGCACATGTGCTCCATATTCCTTATTACTGCACAGCACTGTGCCATCTCTCCTCCATCTCAGATCATCCCCTGGCACATCTCCCAGTCCATATMTGTCCAGCATGCCAGCTGAGCACAGTCAGGGACCCTGAGCCTGGCCAGGCAGTGCCAGAGAGCTCACTGGCAGCCAACCAGGCAGAAGAGCAAAGAAAAGCAGAAAATGGGTTCACTTCCCCCTCAGCTCAGGCACACAGAGGGGGCTCTATCTAACTCCTGATTTATCAATCGACTCCAAAGTGACCTGAAGGAAAAGAAGAAAGGCAAATGGAATATTCAATCACTTAAGGCTAAAATTCTTTGGAAAACAGGATAAGGGGAAAAGAATACAATTTCCCCCCAAATGAATTAGCATCAAGGAACCAGACTACAAAAAGATTTTTAAAAAGTCATCTTGTCATCCACACGATCCATCATGTGTGGAAGCATCATCACATCTTCCCTGCTCTAAATTACATTAGTTAAGCCCTGCTAGCTCGGGATGTCAGAAGCAGGGTGCATTCCAAAGCTGCATTSTACACCAAGATTTGGCACACTCCTTGAATACTTGGATTGCACTTGGGCAGGGGTGGGAAAATTACCAATTTAATCCACATTTGAAKATGCTGGCCTGCTTCTCCTTTCATTCACAGTTGCTCACACCACTGTGCTGAATCCACTGKCCTATGAGATGTTGTGATACCACTKCTTAAAGCCTGGCCCTTTTTTGCTTTGTGCTACTRACAAAAAATGCCAAATAGAAACTGAATCTAAGCACAGGGCTGGCAACTATTAATTTTCATATGCTTCTATYTTAAAGTCTCTGTTTTGTCTTTTTTTCTTGACTGCCACTTCTCCTCCTGAGATCCACTCTCATTTATATATTTCTTAAAATGAAATGTATAAAAGTTCATCCACTCTCATTTATAAAAAAACATTCTGGAATCTTGTCTGCCATCAAAGGAAAATAACACTTATCTCTAAATGGGAAATTCCTGACATATTRTTCCAGTCTGCCTAATTACTTTTCCCAGTGTTAATAGGAAAAGGCTACTCTTCCCTTTTCAGGATTCCCTAGAGTGATAATGATGTGAAACAGAGATATGATTTATACTTTTAAGAAATGTATAGATACACATATATATTCTAAATCTATAGATACACATATATATTCTACTAAACATAGCTAATTATATAACAAAACACAAGTATCTTTGTTATTACTCATCTTTCTAACCAAGTTTTGGACAATGGGCTTCATCTACTGATATTTTTATTTAGGCCCTAGCATTCTGAATTTTGGTCTTAATTGCACCATTTGACCTTTAAAATACATACATTTAAATATGTACAGAAACCAAGGAGAAAATTAAGATTTAAAAAAAAAACAAAAAACAACTTACTTCTATCAACAGAGTGCTTTCCCCTCTCTTCTGTTTTTAAAACTTCATTCTGATTTTTAGGAGACCATCTCAGTGTGCTTTAAGTTTGATGATGTGGCAATCTTAACTTGCAGTCTTGTGATCAAAAGTATCATATGTGGAATTTGAAAAGAGTTGCTTGCTTTTAAATAATATATTTGTGAAATTTAGACATTTTGGATAACAAGTATATGCCTCAAGTCTTTAAAATTACTTTAGCAATGTAATTTTGAACTTTTCCTAGAGCTATGATAAAAACATCATCAAGGTTAAAAAAAAAAAAAAAGAGCTGGAGCACAGCAATGCTCCAAGCTATAATTTTAACCCATCTCTCTAGTTGAATTTAAGTTTTGATATTGTTAAAGACAAAACTAAGGTCATACTCTTTATTCAAGTGCTCTTGCCAGATCTCTGTTACACCAGAACTGTACAAGACAATCAAGAATTGATGACTGATTGAAAGAAAACTTCAATTCTTTGTGGCAGAACCCAGTTACAGCACATCCTCAGAGGCATCAGATGCTACTAAAGAGTCCCAATATCCTACATGAGAAATGAGGGACAAATTTGTACTCAAATTGCAAGTTTTGAATCTGCCAAGCATTATAGAACAACACAATAAAGTCTGTCTACATGTTAATTCTTAATTACACYTCTGGAAGCTTTAATAGCAAACCCTGGTTCAATCAGAATTTAATAATAAAGACCTACAGTATATGAGCATGCAAAGAAGTGTGTTTGGATATTTTGTTACAAATAAACTATATTATATTTTAAATATTTTTATATTGCTACAGAGTTACTGTAAAGTCAGAACTTAGATACAAGTTCCAAAAACCTTGAGGGAAAAAASGTTCAGCAATATTATTCTGATATTGGCATATGTGTCAGTAGCACAAGATTGTTTTTTACAAATATAAAAGCACCTAAACCTTGTAACTGAAAACTTTTTATGTCTCATGAAGTGAAAATTCTGCTATCATCTGCTCAGTTATCTGAAAGTCACTGGCTTTGCTGCACTTTAGAAGTTTAATTATATTTTATTGATCAAAAACCAAAACAAATCATAAGGAGGGTACTGCCCTATTTGGGAAGCAGAAGAAAAATACTMTCTTTGCAGATAGGCTTTCAAAGAATCAAAAAGTTACTTCAATAATTTATAGTATAAGAGGACTGACAGGATGGAGATCAAAGATAAAAAAAATTATTTGTAAAACATCAGGTCTGACTCTGATTATTGATGTGATAAATTATTGAGTGCTGAATAAAATCTCTTTACYTTTCCACTCAAAACAAGAAAACCTTGAAGAAGTGGCTTTAAGCAGTTAAACAGCTCAGATTTAGGGCTTGAGCTGTCCTTCAGGAGCAACACTGGGAGGGTGCATAATTAGTGTCTGTTTGCCCTAACCACAGGTCAGAAATGCAGAATGCACTCACTCCTGTCACCTTAACACCAGGAGTAACTTCTTGAACTTTGAATTCTGTGCATGAAATATTGGCCCAGGATCCAACTGGAACCAGTCTTGCTAGGTCCAGACCCCTTCTGCCATTACAMCTGGCTTGCAAATAGAAAGCAAAGTCCATGCCCCTCCAATCTGAGACATTATTTAAGTTTTTGTTTAACCTCCTTCAACACCATCAGATGTAGGAAAATGCAGAAGTGCATTTCCTACAGTGTAGGAAAATGCAAAAGCCCAGAAAGTGCTGGGCTGTGCCTTGGATTGCATCTACAACTGAGGCTCAAGCCCCAAAAGAACCACCACAGTTCTGTGCCTCAGTCCCCTGCAAGCTTCCCCACCAGGAAAGGCAATGTATTMGGAACACAACCACTTCAATTCCTGCAGCCTCCCAAACCATTCAATTCTCTAATAAAGAATTCTGTTCCTTCATTTCACCAGCATAAGGGAAACTAACAATTTTATAGTGCTGTTGTAGATTCAGCAGTGAAACATTTAGAATATCTTAATCTCTGTACAATTACATGTAACTAAATACAAGATGACTGGTTAAGTAGACACTGGTCAAGAGTTACAACACAGAAACTTGTGGAAATAACAAGCTGAAAAAATGGGGTGAGGGGGAGAGCAGCTCACCTTCTGAAACTAGATAAGCAGTATTTGTGTAAGACTCAGCTTGTGTGGTCTCTACAGAAAGCAAGCCATGAAATCAAGAGAAAGCAACTGGAGCTTTGTCTGATACTGTGTATTAATGATTCTAAATACTGTGTATTAATGATTCTAAATACTGTGTATTAATAATTCTAAATACTGTGTATTAATAATTCTAAACTGAGCAGTCCCAGGCTGACTAAACAGAGAGAGGGAACAACTCTACTGTACTAAGGGGCCTTGACACTCTGAGAAGCACAAATGGCAATTATTGAACTCACTTCTGCCAACCTCAGAGCAGCGTCCTCAGCCCACAAAGTCATCCATCAATACTGCATTCCTAGTGCTATCTAGGGGAAAACCCAACCCACAATATTAAGCTAGAGAATGAGGGATGGAACAAAGGAGAGGAAAAGATTAAGGTGATTGTTTAGGTTCAGAATACCCTGGGGTTGTGTTGGGGGGGSTCCCAGTGCCCTAGACTGACTTTCAGCACTAAAAACTGAATGCAGAGCTTGTTAAACAGTGGTAGGGCAAGCAGCAACTCCTAGTTCTGATGATTAAAATTAGAGATTCCTAGGGGTGCAAGATAACCCAGTGATCCCAGGCAAAGGAAACAGCAAGATAATTTTAGCTGTAATCTTGTGGTTTCAGTCCCTTGAATAAAAGCTTCAATTTAAGTCTTACTAACTAAATGCATAAATAATTTAATCAATGTTATCTTGCCGTACTGTTAAGCTGGTCTGCTGCTAGAAGACAGTGTGAGGAAAGGACAAACTCCAAAACTTTGGTTGCTACCTTGACAAACAGAGCCAACCCACAGGAAGTGGCGGGAGCTGGAACCCGGAGCTGCTCAGGAGAGCCCCAGGGCAGGAGWGTTTCCTGCCAAGCACAGAATCCCTGCCAAGTGTTTGAGATTRGGTGCAGGTTCCCTGCAGCAGGTACAAACCAGCACCCTCTGACAGGGGCAGATGGCCAAGAGAGAACCCACAGCTCCAYCCCACCCTGGGCTGACACGGGAAAGGTTCTGCAAGGAGTGTGACACTGCTCAACACTCCCAGTGCACCTCCATGGGGAACATTCTAGGGAGAATGYCTTTTTATCACTGCCTAATTGTTATTTGCAAAACAATGGAAAGCCCTACATTCCTTWCTTCAATAAGCTTGTTTGTAAAAAAACATTCCTCCTCTCAGAGCTTAAGAACTAACTCATGAGTAGATTTCTGGACAAACTGGAAGCCTTCTTTGGACRAGGCCCTTTRCTGACCCAYACATYGGCAACTGAGAGGTGTTTTWAAAACTTTTATTCCATTTTCAATCTCATGTGAAGGGTGAGACAACACAGATGTTATAATCTCTGCCATCACAATCAGAAGCCAACTATTTCCTAATTACAATACACTATAAGTGTTTCTTGGCCTATCAGCTTTTGGCACACCATGTTGTAAATGCCTTAAAGCCAATAATCTAAAATTGCCCCTCATGGGTCCCACTACAATGCATCTTTGAGAGTTCTGTTTCTCCAAAGTATCCAGTCTTATTTGCCAGGCCATCCTTTGAAACTTGTGTTTAGTTCCATTTCTCTCTCACCAAGGTCTGTCCTATTTTATGACATTTCTAAGTCAGCATTTCTTATCTCAAGGTTTACATACAGATGCACACTGTGTGAGCTTTCTGTCAGGCTTGGAGAATTCCCTACAAACCCATTTCCCACACTTCTTGAGAATTCCTGATTTGCTGGGAGTAGTGTTTGTCCTACACTTCTTCTGGACTCCTGGCAATCTGGACTTCTGGCAATCACCTTGGGCTGATTGCCCTGGAAGCGTTTTTTGAAACTGAGAAACTGCTCAAACATCAGTTATTTTTTTTAAATAAATTCCAAACTTACAGATTAAAATCCTCAAAATACATACCACGCTCAGTGCAAGACACAGCAGGGAAAKACATAACCAGCCATGCAATGTAACCTAAAAGAATAAAAATGAGGAGTAAAATGCTACACAATTTTTAGTATTGCCTTTTCCTGCCCCCTCCAAAATAAATGCCAACCAAACTATTTTAGCAAAGTAAGATTCAGCTGAGACTTTTAAGCTCTGTAGTGTGAATGCACAAGCACAAAACCATTCAAAGTGTTTCAGGCACTAGAGTGGATTTAACTCTTTCAGTACAAACTATACTTAATAAACACTTATGTATTTATGTAACTGTTTAAAAAGTTAAGTAAACCTYCAGTGGGTAAGAGTCCATCATCCTTTCTCTAACAGTAGTATTAGGAGATGCTGCTAGAAGATTATTAAAACAAAAAGTGTGTAGTGCTCACTGTGCACCAAAATTATGCCTTGGTCTGTCCTGAGTTAGAYCATCTTATCTGTCAATCAGGTCAGGATGGAATGTTTTTTCATTGATTTTTCAAGTAATTTTTTGAATTCCCAACATTGTAAAACAAAGAGTTCCACAACTTAACTACACATTTGGCAAAAGCAACCTTTTTGTTTATTTTGAACTTTTACTTTCTCATTTTAATACACTTTATTCTTGTCAAAGGAAAACAAGCAAYATAGCTCCACTCTAGAGGGTCATCTTGGTGTAATTATTTTAACACAACAAAGCCAGAGAAATAGTTGCATCCATGCAAAATCTATGWGTAACCCTGGCCATAGTCTCATCCTATTTTCTGTGCTGATTCAAAGCTTTTATATGCAAGTCCATAGGARTTGGGGCAGGACAAAAAAAAATCATAAAGTAGAGAAAGAATTTCTCAAGAATCTTACATAAAACCCTAACTATACAACTCCTGTTTTTTAATGGAAGTCATATAAGATTGACCAGTAAAAAGCCTCCACTTCTCTAAAAAGTCCCAACCAGTGGGTAAGTCTGGGAACTTACTCATAATTCATGCTTTTTGGGGAAAAACTACTTTGAGAAGATGTCTGTGCTAAGGTATATATAACCAGACAATCCAGTTTCCAAAATTCTGTCTCRAAGCTAGATAATTAAACAGCTGAAAGGCAGCTATTAATCATCCATGAAGAGTCTTTTTTATTACCCCTAGTGTTTTGTGTCTAGCAGAACCCAGCTAGTCACCAAACAACATTCTGCACAGCTCTGTGGAGGCRTGGAAAATGGAAGGAGCTGCCACAYAGCATGGAAGCACAAACAGTGCATCTTGGAGCACAGAACACTTGGCAATCCCACAGCAAGGAAGGCTTGCAGCCTGATCAAAGAGAACAGAAAGAATGTTAACTCTGAAGGAACATAAAGCACTACAATTAATTGTTTCCCTGCTCTCTTCTGTAATTAAACTGTGTATCACCTAACTTCTTTRAGAAGAAATCAAAATCCCAATGTGTTAAGCAAAGACAATATCCTTACATTTGATGTTTAATTCCTCCTCTTTAAATAATTCAACTTTAAGATTATTTTTGTGCCATTTGATGTGTGTATTCTAAAAGAAGGGTGGGTGCTGAAGTTATTAAAAGGAGGCACTGAAGGACAAAGTCTTTGAGAACTACAGCTCCACATGCTACCCTATAATCCCAGTAACCTGTGCTGCAGCAATTGAACAGTGTGAGGAAAATGCTAAAGACAGAGGAGGGGATGAAAACTGAAACAGGGACAGGTCTCAACATGTCAAATAAGAACACACAGATTACAGTTATATGAMCTTTTCTTCTTCATCTTGGTTTTCCTAAAACAAAAAATACAGCATAATGAGCATGTCCAAAGAGATCCAGGAACATTCAAGAATTAACACAGAGTGAGTGTAGAGGACTAGAAAATACYTTCACTGCTTTTATGAATAATAGTAAATGCCTCAATGCACTTTTGTGCTTGGTTACTCACTACAGGGTCAAATCAACAGAATTTTTACAAGGACCAGACCAGAAAGTACTAATATGGCAATGACACCAACAGGAGTCCCTAAGAAAACAACAGAGAAGTTGTTAGTTGGGATTTATCTGTTTTCATGCAGAGCAGACAAATGTGTTTSTTGAGCTAAACTCAAAARAGTAAACCAAGACAATTCCTCAGGRTTAAAGACCATAAATACACTATTATGACAGTCCACCAGGTAAGACAGAGATGGAGCAGAACTCCTGTAAGAATGTCAGAGATGACAAACAGATCCCAGCATCCTAGAGCACAGTCCTCACAAGGAACAGACCACACTCTCCATCACATCCACAGGATTCACAGGCATACCAAGTGTAAGAGCTTGCCTATGAGGTTCTGCTCTTTTAAGGCAAATTGTGTGAACAAAACAGGTATTTGACCATTTTTTTCCCCCAACAAACCATCTCTGACACCACAATCAGACCAGGCATCACAGCTGTCACCACAAGCCTGATGCCAGGCTTGTTACATGTGAGGCAGGATGAGCATGTCACACAGGCAGGATATGCACAAAACCCAGGAAATTCAAAGGATACCAGAAGGGTAGACCAAAGATCATAACCTGAATTTCAAAATGTAAGCACCTTCACCTGTCTATGCTCAGGATTAGAATTAAAACTGCC
Organism: Sporophila hypoxantha; assembly: GCA_002167245.1. Taxonomy (NCBI): domain Eukaryota; kingdom Metazoa; phylum Chordata; class Aves; order Passeriformes; family Thraupidae; genus Sporophila; species Sporophila hypoxantha. The sequence continues at coordinate 8,475 of NDFG01000606.1, read as the reverse complement.
AAGATCAGGGCACCACCCACATTCATTAATAGCAAAGACAGCATCATCAGATCCACCACTGCAAAAATTAACCAGGTCAGATATGGTAGTTTAATTTTGTCAAAATAGCTTTAGTTTATGGTAGTTGATAGTAAGGTTGCACTTCTACACTATTGTGCAAGAACAGATGGTGGTACCTKATCTGGCACAACTCTGTGTTGCAGCTACACAAACAAATTTTTTTCCTTGAAAACAAATACCCTTTGCTTAGCAGCAGAATGTCTTCACACCAGTTCAATGTTTGTCTCTGACTTGGTTAAAGCACAGATTAACCCTCTCTGCATTACAACCACTGAAAAAAGTGCCAAATTGCCAGTGAGCTACAGTAAATTCTGGACTTGTGTGCAGTAGACCCAGCAACGTGAAGGAGGCTGACAATGGGAGAAAGAAAGACTAAAGGAAGTTTACGAAGTTTGTCAGTAATTTTAAGAAATGAAAACACTACAACCTTAGTATGAGCAGCAGGATTGCCAAATAAACATAATGAACAATCATTCCAACATATTTTTAAAAATATTACCTTTTACTTTTTCCCCCTTAAACGGTCCTTGAAGATGCTGCTCCCTGATCAATGACTTCCTCCTCCACAAAGATGTTCCAACATGTGTTGAGCGCTGGGGACATTAGCACCACCTCTAGAGCATGGAGTTTGCCTACAGGGATAATGTAAGTCAGCTTTATTGCAATACTGAATGGTTCTCTAAGGTTTTCTTTTTATTGTTCTTATTTTACATCCATGGACTTTATAAATGAATCTGGTAGAGAATGCATCTCCACAGAATGATGATCTTAATTTTACTCTCCTTTGCAGAGACCTGGAAATTTAAGCTGTTCAATTCCCAGATGCAAACTTATTCTGAGGCTGGGTAACATATTTTGGTGGGCCCTGAAGGCCAGAACTGCCTTCCAGAAATAGCAAGACCTTTTAAAGATGGCACTTTCACTACATTCACAAAACAGAATGAAAAACGGYTAAAAACAAAATTATGGTGAAAACAAAACTTGAATTCTCTAAATATTTCTGAGACCAAGTATAATGGTCATGCTCTCAGTTCAGCTGGAGTAAAACCTTTGAAAATGATGCCTGAAGAAACAGCATCATTTTCTTCATAAATAGTCACAGTTTAAACATTGCTAAATTAATCATATTTATTTTGAGAAATTACTGCTTGATGAAATAACATCAGTTCTGACACCTAAAGGTGATACAGRTAAAAGCATAACTCAGATTCTGTAGTGTTGCAGAGCCAATAAGATTAATAAAAAGAAAACCTTGTAAATACACAAAAATATTGAACAGAAGCTGCCCTACCTTTCACAGAAAGGCAGACTCCAAGCTCTCAGGTGGTACTGAAGTTACCATTCCAACACATGTTGGGACATCTTGTAAAACAGGAAGTCTAATCATGGACCTATTAAAGAAAGAACAACAACAGGGTTTAACATTCTGCTGAAGTACTTACTGATTATGTTTATTTGGCAACACTGCTGCTGATACTAAGATGGGAATGTATTCTCACCTTTTTTGAAAAYGAAATAATAAATGTAAATCAAATATAATTGTCTTATAATATAGTAACATTAGCAATTGATTCAGTTGGAATATAGAACCAAATTCTCTATTGAACATGTACAATGAACTCCAATCTCAGCCTAAGAAACAACTGTTACAACTATGGACATTGGTTTGAAAATTGGGAGCAGGACACATCTCCTCATCTAYATGCAGTTTCCAGCAAATTGTTTGTTTGATACTGATGAAAAAAGCCCAAGTTCCAGAACTATTCCAGATGTCAGAACGTGGATACATCTCTACARCTGCCACATCTCTGCAGTGCCAGACTGAAGTTTACAGCAACTAGAGGAAGTCCATGCTTGTGGCATGCACAATAACTTGCAATTTGGATTATACAATACCTAACATGACTTTTTTTGTTCCCTGAGAAAAAGCAAGTAGAATGCAGAGAACTCCAGTGTAGGTACAGCTCAAGCATGTCCTTAGGACAGTGCATGACTTCAATCTGCTACACTTATAAACAGGTAGGTGTTAGAGCCATCCCCAAACACAATCAAGAGTTATGTCCACAGGCATTTACAGAGGTCATCCTGACAGGAAGGTGCTGATGGAAAAAAATTATATTCAAACAAATACCTCAGTTGGAAGACAAATCAACTTATGGACAAAAAGTTAAAAGTCAGCAGTGAAAACAACTAAATCACATCAACAAAAAGTGTAGTGAAAACAAAATATTATATTCACAGGCAATCAGAGAGCTCAGAATTTCAGAACACACAACCACTGTAATTGAAGCGGCTATAAAAGCTCTCTGAAGTAAAGCAACCAGAGAAATAACTACACTTTTATGTTAGAGCTGCTCTGTATATGAAAGAGCAGTCATCAATAGGAGAGTTTCATTTCATTCAAACAAGAACACAAATGTTGACAAACAAATCCAGAGAAAGAGGATGCCAGAAAGACTTACTGAACTAATAACAAATGCTTTAAATAGAGGCTGAAATCACCTGGCCTGGTTCCATGAAAGGTACTCCTATGGGTTTTAACATGGTTTAACAATATAAAATGCCCTCTAGAGCACACAAATTCTTTATTTAAAATATATAGATATGCACACAACTGCTGCCACTGCCATGCCACACAGTGGATTCAATACACCCCAGAATATAAAAAACCCAGATAAGCTATTTCTGTAGGTTTTAACATGCAGTGTTACAGCAGACATCCAATTCAAGCGTGGCTGAACAAAGAAAGAATCAAGGCAGAGCAATGATCAATATTCATCAGACAGAATTAAAGACATATTTTACATGTGTTTAATATAACAAAAAAGTAAATCTATAAATTATGTTGAGCCTAACCATACAACTGTTATATTGACAGAACCAGTGGCTCACTTCTAACCAGGCAAGCTTCTCTGAAGCAGCTTTAAGAAGGACTGTAGGCCTTGTAACTACTGAACTGGGAGACACAGGATTCATCAGCACATTTTCATGCTTTACAATAACTGGTGTGCACCACTATGTGTGTTCTAGACTAACAATTTATTTCTATGAAGCAAGAGAATCCAGAACTAAGTTTGTGGAGGGAAATACTGCAGATGTATGTCAGTATAACACATTTTTCCAAAGGACATTGATAACAGATACAGCATTTTGTAAAACCATACTATAGACAATCTGATTTCTTAATGCAGTTGTAAAAAATTCTGAATGAATGTGAAATAAAAATATCATGGCTGATTCTCCAAAAAATTTCTATCATATGTATTTAAGTTAAAATAATTTGGAAGATACAAGATGAACAGCATTCAAAATGTATTCCAGGTGGCCAAACCAGTCCCATATTTCTTAGAATGCCACATCAGTTCTTTTCAGTCAGTGCTCTGTAACAATAAAACTGAAGTAGAAAAATGAGGTGAAGAACAAAAAGTGAAGAGAGAAAGGAATCATCTGAGCCAAAGAATACAATATGCCCAACTCCTGCTTGAATATTATTGCATTATGACAGTAATTTATGGTCAGGGTTCACCACAAGTTGTGACATTTTAGGGAGAGTTAATAAAAGCAAAATGGCATCACTTGGTTGTAGAAGAAATCAGAACTAAAAGTTGTGGGAATTATTAAGCTGCTGTAGATTCTAAGCCTGTGAAGGTGTCATGCTCTGCTGTTCACAAAATATAAAGCAAAGTTTTTTGGAACCACCTGTGAAAGTTTGAGAGACCACCAGGTTCTCCAAAAAGTACATGAGACAGCTGTTCCCTTTTTCCACAAATTTAGTTATCAGGCATTATAAAAAGGATCATGTTTTATGCCACCTTTTGCTGTGTCCTGCTACCTTTCACTAACATTTAATATAACATGCAGTGCAGCCTTGTTCTTATCTGCACTCAGAAACCATGCTGTAACCAAGGAATTAAAGCCAAGGAGTCTCTATTTTCACAAGATGGTTATGAACTGTAGAAAACTGTCACACTTTAAAACCTGCTTCACTAAGTGTTGCCTGCTGCTTCATTCAGTAAACAACAAAAACTCAGAATGTCAAAAACTAACTTCTAAAACCTAATTAACACAGCATTCTTACTCAGCAAGAAGTAACTTATGAATGAACAAAAGTGAAACAATTACAAATTACTAAGGTTATTTTTCTTGTTTCATTCCCATAAAACCATGTGGAAAAGCCAGGATTTTGCAGCATTATTTATTTGTGAGGATCTAATCAGCTTGCTTGCCCTCTGAAGAAACACTACTCATTCTACAAACAAAGCTGAAGACCTAGAAAGTGTCAGGAGTTGGTATGCACATGCATGATGCATATCAACCCCTGCCTCTCAACTTCCCAAAAAAGAGAAACAAAAGCCTTCCAACCCTTTGTATATGTTTCATTGTGCTCTGCTGTCATGTAGAAAGATCAAGGTTTAAAGTTTTATGATTCCAAGTGGAATAACAAAAGAAATACATTATATGCTGAGAAATATCCACTCTTGATTTTGCATCAAAGAAGAATTTGAAACAGTCACAGCCTTGCCTTCCTACATGAACAAATGGCAATGATTACCAGCCCAAAATGACTAGATACAAAATTGGATAAGGAAGCATGTGGGAAGTGGATGAATATCTTTGCATGAATTACCTTTCAGTTACTTCTTCCATTTAAATGGATCAATATTAGTCCCTTAGATTTAAAATAAACTTTGGATTACAACACTGCCAAGCTCAAGTAGAGATAAGAACATACAATATATTAAGAAAGCTCTTTCACTATGTCTTTGAGGCATCTGGCTGGTGGTTACTGCCAAAGTCTGAAGAGCATCTGCTCTCACTTTAGCAGTTTATATTCCAACTCTGGTGAATGGAAGCACAATCTCTGAAACAGCCTTTGGGGAACACTACCGAGCTGCTCGACAGAGCTCTTACTCAGAAAAGAGAGGAGGAGATTAATATTACAGAAAACTTGAAAGATCTAGCTGCTGAGAAAGGAGACAAGAGCAGTTTCCTAATACTGTACACACCACAAACCTCTCTTTTAGTAAAACATTAAAAACCTGCCCTAAAACTGAAGTGATTAAATACGAATAGACCTAAAGGTAGAAAATAACATCTGCTTAAGTCATATTCAGGCAAAATTAAGAAGAAACAATGTATCTTATCTCATTTGTCAACAGGCATAATGAAAACAGAAGAATGAGGACTCACATCACAGACTTTTTCCTAATGTGCTCGAGAAGGTCACGGGTGCTTTGCTTAGTCCTGGCGTTGTCACAGCAACATATGGCAATGCTGAGTCTTGTAGTCAACTTACAATGTCATTATTTTAAGTGCCCAGTAGCACAAATTACTAAATTTGTGTGTGGTCCTAAGCAAACAACAAATCTGGCCACACACAGTGAAAACCCAGCTTCTAAAACTTCAAAATCAGCTGAAGGAATTCTCTCCTCAAGAGCCATAGATCCCAGATAGTAGCCACTTCTGAACTCCACAGCCACTTTCAAAACTATAAAAGGCTTCATGTAAAACCAAAATAAAGCTCTAAAAGTGGCTGCAGGAGATCACTAGGAGTGGCCTCTCTTCTGGATTCACTGCTTTTGAGAAGTAAATCCCTGCAGCTGCTTTTAAAAGCTTTGAAAGTTTCATTTCAATTATCAAAGCCAATAAAGCTTCAAAAACAGCCATAGGGATTTGTTCCTCAGAGAAGCAAACCCCAAAAGGCAGTGATGAATAGTGTGACGGGTTCTGTGGCTCCTAAAGTATGCACAGATTCCTGTAAGTCCTGCACTTGTAATTACAACTCCATGTTGTGCAGCAATTGTTACAGCCAGACAGCTCATTAAGGCTGATGTGGCAAATTCATTACTGATTTCCCATTCTTTCTAACAGTTTTACGCCTGTTGCCTTGTCCTTTATTGCACCTGTATCAACCATTGTGTGAGCATCCCTCCCAACAGCTTCTCAGACACATTTTGGGAACCTCACAGGCTGCAGTCTCAGGTGGTGCTGAGGCAGTCCCAAAAGGCAGGACTTGCTTCCCAGCCATCCTCACAGCCAGCTGACTGCAGCCTGTAAAACCATTCCTTTCTCTGAAGGGGAACTTAAAATGCATTTTGTAAAGTACAAGAGTGAAGTCTGACAATAAGTCAATGAAGAACTTGCCTGCAACTGCAATATAAAAAGGCTCCTGTTAATTCAATGAACATAAACACAAACAGCATTTCAGAAGAAACCACATGACTGAAAAAAACCTGACAGCGCTGATTTGCAACAAGATTTTGGTCTTATCTTTAAAACTCTGAGAACCAGATCCCTAAAAACTTGTGATGTAAGCATAGGTGTGAAAGAGATACAATTTACACCCCTAAATAACTGGAGCTTAGTATGTTAAGACACTCATGGCACTGAAAACATTATGAAAATTATGCTGAAAATATACATTTAATACCAGAACACACAGTGTATATTAATAAAGCATGTCATATAAAATGCATTCTATATTTCCTAACCTTAAAACATCACTAATTTTGAACAGTTATTCTACTAAAGTTTTTAACTTCCATTTTCATATGGCAGAATAAATAAACATACCTTTTTACCATGATAAACAAACACAGCTTTTGGAAAACATGCCATAAGAAAATCACTATGAACTTAAATAGATGCAGGTGTTAAGAACTGAATAATTGGTTTGTATGGAGAAAGAAAATCTTGACAGGAAACTTAAGCATTCTGTTAAATGTTATTCACAGGTGTCCTCTGTGACCTGTACTACTTACTTTACCTCTCTGTTTCAATCTTCTCATGTGTAAAACATGAAGGAGGATTGTGAGAAATAATTAATGTTTGCAAAGAGCTTGAGATCTTTGGATATAAAAAACATGGGGAAAGCATGAAGTTTAAAAGCACCAGCATGCTATTTTATTTCCAACTTGAGGTAAGTTACTTTTATCACAAAAACCTTGAAAGTTTAGAAACAAAATTATGGAATCAAATGCTTAAAAAACCATCTTAAGTGCTAAGCATATTCTGTTCCTCAGAACCTCATCACTCTGAAGGAAACACTCCCAGAAGGAAAGGATGTGCTTCTCACCCGTTTCAAGTATGCGTTTATGGAGAGGTATAGCAGCAAGAAAGGGTTCATCTTTACAGGACTGCATCTGGGTTCCAACCAAGTCAGAGTTGGTGGCCATAATTCGGGCACTTTCTTCATTAAGGTTAACACCAGCCATAGAGGCAACATCATTGATGTCATCATCATCTCTGCAATAAAAAAACCAAACATATAAAACCAAATTCTGCATGTAATATATTCATTTTTTGCATCATCTGCTTCTGCAGAAGGAATCATGCCACATGCCCAGTGGGTGGGCCAATTGAGACAGAACGCCTGGTGTCTCCATTTTCACAGAATATCTTCAGAAACAACCATTATTTCTCTGACCATATCAGAAAACATCAGAAGCAGGACAATTTAACAGAAGGTGTGAAAGAGGTGTCCTCATCTGAGAGTCAGTGATGTCAGTGAAACCAGGCTGATCAGGAAACTAACAACTGAATATTAGGATTTTCTCTATATAAAGAAAACTAGGCATAAAATGGTAAAATAAATAACAGAAATTAAAAGCAAACCCATGAATTTTTAATCCTGCACTGTTTCACAAGTTCCTACTAAAAGAGGCATCAAAGCATTTTCAGCAACAGCCAGGGAACATTCTTTGGCCATGCTGAGCTCACAGCTAAGCCTGGCCTCCAAGTGTGGCTGGAGTACATGCTGGTAATTTCTCTGGCAACATACAAATATCAGGTGTGTCAACAAGTCTTAGGAAAATGAGCTGCATTTGAGAAGATGACAGCAACTCCCAGGCCATTTTTTTCCCTGCAACATCCTTTTTAACAGCTTGAGAAAGTACAAACAAACTTGAGTTTCCATACCAGTATCTCCCAAGCATCTTTACCTCCCACCTGTCTGAGGTATGACTCAGAGCTGTGAAACAGCCACCTGGATTTAGCACATTCTGTTTCACAGCTGTTATTGACACAAACACTATTTCAACATATTCCAGAGTGATTACACAACCTTTGAGAATATAATTTTCAGAATACATATATGTATGGATAAGAACATTCAAGTCCAGACTCCTATTACTGTATAAAGCAAGCAAACAAAAGCTTAATTTGAAAGATGTTTGAAAAATTGTTACATACTTGATGTCCCATGCACCCTAAAATACTTTGTCACTTGTAACAAGCTTAATGCCCACAGTAAAAACCAATAGGTGCAAGTAAGGTCTGAGAATAAAAGGAGGGAAATCCAGAAATCCACAATCTAGGTCCTCCCTCTCCTCCCATACTTCTCCTGCTACTACAGCAGCCAGTTTTGGTGGAAGACTACAATGGTTTGATAGATAATGGTTTTGTTTTATTTTGTGG
>NDFG01000605.1:213181-226001 GCA_002167245.1 Sporophila hypoxantha | reverse complement strand
ATTTGGGATTCTTTAGGGTTTGGAGCCAATTTTTGTGGAACGGGCTTTGTCCACTGGAATCCTGGGCTGAATCCCTTTTCCAGGACAAATCCTGTTTTTCCCAGGACAATACCCCATTTTTCCGCTGAACGCTGTTTTCTGTGGTTCCCAGATGCAGCAGATGTACGACATGATCATGAAGCACAAGCAGGCGATGCAGGAGATGCAGCTGCTGTGGGGGCGGGCGCTGCAGCAGCACCAGCACGGCTAACGACAGCGACGAGAAGGTGGACAGCGAGTCTGGGCACGTGGGAGCACCGCCTGCGCCGCATGGAGATGGAACAAGACGAGGGTGGGTGCGGAAATTCCAGAGGGAATTCCATCCCTGGGGGCACGTGGGCGTGGGTGGGATTGTGAGGAATTCCATTCCCTACCTGCGAGCTGGGCACGTGGCAGCACCGCCTGCGCCGCATGGGAGATGGACAAGACACGGTGGGATGAGCATTCCAGGTGGGAATTCCTCTTAGAGAATTCCAGAGGGAGAATCCGCATCCCTGGGGAGCACCCAGGGGGGTGGATTGGGGATTCCAGAGGGAATTGCAACCCTAGGGAGATGGACAAAAACCCAGGAGTGGATGGGACTGGGAATGCAATCCCTATCCTGCTGGATTGGGAGCTGCAGGGGACAATCCCTGCTGGGATGCTTGCACAAATCCCAAGGGATTCTCCATGTTTCTCAGCCTGGGGATCTCGCTGCAATCCCTGGATGCTCCAGGAATCCCAAGGATTTTCCAGGAGCTCTGGTGTTGTCCTGTCTTGCAGAGTGGCGGAGCAGCTGACCCAGATGCGGCCGAGGAAAACATTTCATCGGGGATTTCCTCCCGCCCGACGAGCTGGAAAAGTTCATGGAGACCTTCAAGGCACTCAAGGTGAGGATTCCTGGGATTCTGGAATGCTCCAGACCCATCCACTCGTGGGAATTCCTCCAGCTCTCCTTGCTCCAGCCATTCCTGCAGGGAACAAACAGGGATCAATTTCCCACAGTTAGCACGGAAATGGGGGGCAATGTTGGGAAAAATTCCTTCCCTGGGAGGAATGGGGTGGAATTCCCAAGGATCCTGGCTGCTGCACCCTGGAAGTGTCCAAGGAATGTTGGGAGCATCCTGGGATCATGGGAGTGTCCCTGCCCACGGGACTGGAATGGGCTTTAAGGTGCCCTTTCCATCTGGAATTCCACAACATGGGATTTTTCTGGAATTCCAAGACAAACCTCCCACTTGGTTCCTCTGTTGGGATCAGTGGGTATCAAGCTGGGGAAAAAATGGGAATTTTTAGGAATGGTGCAACTCCAGCACCTTTCAGTCCTTCCCAAACCCTGAATTCCTGAAGCTGCCTCATCCCTGTTTTCCAGCACAGGCGCTGACATTCCCTGGGATTCAGCCTTGGAAAGAACCGATCTGAGCTGGATCCAGGAACAACCTGGAATTCCGGAGCTGTTGTTGGAATCCGGGGAAATCCTGCCAGTTCCTTCCCAAAATCCCAGTTGGAGGGGGTAGAACTGCTTTTCCCATGATCCATGTAAATAAAAAAATTCCCTTTTTTTCCCTTGTGCAGGAGGCCGGGAGCCGGATTATTCCGAGTACAAGGAATTCAAGCTGTACGGTGGAAAAACATCGGATACCAAATGCTGATGAAAATGGGGAGGAGGAAGGAGAGGGATTGGGATCCGATGGGCAGGGAATTAAAAACCCTGTCAGCAAGTGAGTGTTTCCTATGGATTATTCCTTCCCTTTTTTTCTGGGGAATTCCTGCTGGGCTGCTGGAATCGCAGCCAGCTAGATTTCTCACCTGAGCAGAAAATTCTGCCTGGGGAAAAAATTCCTGATTTTTTGGGAGATTTTCTCCCGGATTTGTGGGTGTAGCTGGAGATTGGCTGAGCCCCCAAATCCTGAATTTCCAACCATATTTCCATTAGTGAAGTGCAGCTCTAAGAATTCCCTGTCTGCACCTCCTCTCCAGGATTAAATCCTTAAAATCAGAAATCTGGAATATTTGCTCCCTCGGAGTTCATAAAATTCATGAAATAATAAATAAAAATAGGTGTAAGCACATCCAGGGGAGGATATTCCGCCAGGATCAGACTCTGTTGTGATCCTATGAGGCTTGATTTCATTCCATGCCACAAAATTGTTGGATTTGATCCCACTATTGGATATTCCAAAGTTTTCTTCATGGTGGGATCAGCTTCTATCTAAATTCATGGAAAATTTGGGATTAGAAACCAATTCCCGCTTCCATCCAGCACCAAACCCTGGGTCTGGAAGGAGAATCCAGGAGGGTACCTGTGGGCACAATTCCGTGGAATTCCCAGGGAGGGGTGTCCAAGCCGTGCCATTCCCAGTTTTCCGCAGGGGCACCACGACCATGGACGGGGCAGGGTTTGGATCGAGCGCCCGGCGAGCTGACCAAGGAGGACGACGAGTACGAGCCTTCCGCAAGCGCATGATGCTTGGCCTACCGCTTCCGGCCCCCAACGCCATTGCTGGACGGATATGATACGGGAATGGATCGAATGGTGATAAGCAGGAATGGGATCATAGGGAAGGTAATGGGATGGGTCAGTTGAGTAGACGGGCCTTCCGCCAAGCGCATGATGCTGGCCTACCGCTTCCGGCCTAGATCCCTGGTTGGGATAAACGGGAATGGATAACGGGAAGGGGATGGGATAATGGCATCTGTAGTTACAACGGCCTAATCCCTGGTTGGATAACGGGAAGGGAATGGGATAACAGGCAGCTGAGTAGAGGGGTTGCGAAAGCACATGGGTCATGCTGGCATAACGCTTCCAGCCCAACTCCATTGGTACGGGAATGAGAATGGGATAACGAGATTGGGATAACGGAATGGGATCGCCCGGATTGGTACATATGCGGGCAGCGAGTACGAGGCCCTCTCGCAACCCGGCGTGATGCTGGCCTACGCTTCCGGCCCAGCCCCATGTTATGGAATCGGATAATGGAGTCGAAACGGATGGCGATAACGGATCACGGATTGCGAAGAATAACGGCTAATGGATTGGATAACAGAAGGGATAACAGGAGCAATGGACGTGGGTGCATAATGGGATAGGGGGTGCAGTACCGTACGCAGCCTTCTCCGCAAGCGCATGATCGCGGCCTACGCAAAGAACAAAGATTTCCGGCCCTAAATCCCCTGGTATGGGAACTGCAACCAGGGAAATGGATACAACGGAATCGGGAGTGGGAAGTAGGGTCAGTGCTGGCCTACCACTTCTGGCCTAATCCCTGGTATGGGTAACGGGCATGGGATAACAGGACTGGGAATGGGGTCAGTGGAATAGGATGGAGGTCAATGCTTGGCATACTGCTTCCGCCCAATCCATTGGTAGCCCGGAGCGATGAGAATGGGATAATTGGGATTGGTAACGGAGATTGGGAGGTCCAGTAGCGGCAATTGCTGCTCCTCCGGCGCCAAGCCGACTGGTATGGGATTGATTAGGAATGGGATGGGATTGGACGGGACCAGGGCTTGGGAATGGAATAGGGAATGGGGAAGGGAAGGGCAAGGAGAAGCCAGTGATGAGGGGCGTTCGATGATCTCTCACTAATGGCTAACTAGTGTGATGGCACGGGACAGATCCATTCTGGTGCAATGGGAAGTGTCCCAAACCCAGGCAGGCACTAGGAACCCAAAATTTTCCTTTGCTGGGATTGTAGATCTCTTGCGAGTGTTGGCGCTGTGAAATTCTCTTGGGATGGTAATTTCCTCTCCTCATGCCTGAACCAACATCGATCCTCCCTGTAATTCCCGGCTGCAGAATTCTCCTTCCCATTTTTTTCCCATTCAAATTCCCAATTTTATTCCCAGCTGCTGTTATCCCAAGTTATAAGCCCCTGCCAAGAAAAGGCTTCTCCATTGATCCCTTGTTCGCTTTGGTAATACATTTCCAGGAGGCAACAAGCTGTGGGGAGTTTCCGCGTTTTCCCTTTCCAGCCAAAAGTTGCCCTATTAATTTTGTGGGAAAAAAACTGGAAAAGTTTGGCCCATTTCCAGGTGGCTTTTCCAAGAAATTCCAGATGCTGATTTGTTGGATAAAAATCCCATCTGATGATTTGTCCATGTATTTTTTTTTCTCCCTACAGAACAAACCCACGGCGAACTTACTACTGAGGAGGGCTTTTCCCAACAGATTTCCTGGGAGTTCTTATCCAAACTTCATTAACCCATCTGCTTTTCTCCTGATACTATCTGGCTTTTTTTTGGAATCACACTCCTCCCTTCCCCCATGGAAAGCTTTCACAGCTTTTTGGGACACGGGGAAGGGTTTGGAGCACCCCAAAAATCCCCCAGGGGACTCCAGTTCCAAGCGAGTTTGGGATATATTTAGGGAATGGCAAATCTGGTGCTGTACCAGGAGGGGGGATTTATTCCCTGAATTTATCTTGGAATGCCCAAAATCCAAAGATTTTGGGGAGTTTGACGGGAACCAGTGCCTCCAGGTTTTGCCTCTTGGATGGTGGATCTGGCCTGGATCATGGGGAATTCCAGGATTTTGATGGATCCAGGGGGGGATTTAGTTCGCTTCCGCCAGGAGATTTTGCCAACCACTCCTGTGTCTGTTGGTGGATGACTGAAGACGCCAAATTCCAAAGCCACATTCAGAGAAAATCCAACAAAGTGTGCGCAGGCACCACCACTTGTGTGAGAGAATTCAGTGGGGATGTGTGTTGTGTGTCCTAAAAATGGGGAAAAAAAAAAAACCGCCTCTGGAAATAACAAATTGTCTTTCAGTGGGAGTCTGTAAAGTGAAAATCAGAATTGTTTTGTTCCGTGTCTGTTAATCTTGGAGATGTTTTGGGAAGAGAGGGATTTTTTTAGCGTGGGAGGCTGCCGCTGCAGCTGGTTTTCAAGAGGTTGTCGGGGGAAAAGAAAAGTGGATGTGTGGTCCTTTTTGGGGGACTTGAGTGTGATTCTGTTTGCTAATTTTGTAATGTACGGAGGTTCAAGGGCTTTGCCTTTGGAAGTAAAACCATTGCAGTTGCGAGGGGCGAAGGGCAGGTGTGTGTTGTGGGGTGTGATTGCGCTGGTGAGGAAAATCGGCAAATCTGGAGCCTGGAAGCGCCCAGGATCCCGCGTTGTCCCTCTGTTGACGCTCTGGCTCTTCCTCCCAGGACCTCTGTCCTTCCCTGATGCCCATTAACCATCCCAATTAGATCACTCATCCGTGGTCCCATTCGCATGTTCCAGTTTTCCTAATATCCCAGTGGGATCCCAGTCCAGGATTCCACTAGTTCCTTTGAAGGTATCACACTCCGCGTGTAGTGTCCTACTCGCGCAGTCTCTTATTGGTGCGCTTCTGGATCCCATGCCTCCATGGCAGGCTTCGGAGTTCCTGAATCCCAGTCCGTTATTCCCAGGTCCGTCTCTTTATTGCCCGGGACTTCCTTTCTCTCTTCCAGGGGTCCCTCTGTCCCCTCCGCGTCCCCGTCCTCCCGGCCTGTACTGTCGTGTAGTCCCGCCGTGTCCCGGTGCCTCGGCGCGCTCTACTGGCTGGCTTTAAGGGCGCTGCCCGGGCCGGGCGCGGTGCCGAAATCCGCGGGCTAACCGTGCTGCGGCGGGGCCGGGATGCAGCTCCCGGCGGGCCCGGCCGCGCCCTGGTGCCCGCCCCCGCTCGCCCTCCCGGTGGCCTTGGGGGTCAGCGCCTCACCTCCCTGGAGTGAGGTGGGGAGCACGGAGGGACCCCGGGGAATGGGACGGGAATGGGGAACGGGAATGGGAGGCGGACCCCGGGAAGGACCGGGAATGGGACGGATGACCGGGACCCGATGGGAGATGGGAGGAGGACCCCGGTGGACGGGTGGGAGGGACCCCGGGAATGGGGAACGGAATACGGGAGAACCGGGAATGGGGACAAGTGGGACGGGGACCCCCGGGAATGGGAACGAGGAGAGGACCCCGGGAATGGGCGCGGGATGGGGCGGGAGGAGACCCAGGAAGGACCCCCGGAATGGGGCGGGAGATCGGGAAATGGGACGGAGGGGAACGGGGCGGAGAGACCCCGGGAAGTGGAGAACGGGGAGTGTGGGACCGGGAGGGCCCCCGGGAATGGGAGTGTGGAACGGGAGCAGGGAATGGGAGAATGGAAAAGGGGAACGGGAAATGGAAAAAGGGGAACGGAAATGGGGGTTCCTGCCCGGGGGAGGGGGGCTGGGTCGTGTCCCGGGTCAGAGGAATCCAGCCCGGGACATGGGCTGCGGTCTGTCCCGGGTCAGAGGATCCAGCCGCGGGACAGGCACCTCATAGGGGTTCCATGGCGGAAGGCGGCTGCGTGGGGTTTCCAATCCCCTCGGGGAGTTCAGACCCCGCAGAGCCTTCTCCGGAGAGCCAAATCCCGGGAATTTCGGTGACCGCCTGGAGCCCCCTCCCTGCCCTCCCGCAGTGTCCCCGCTGTCCCCGCTGTCGCTGACGTGTCCCCGCGCCTGTCACCGCTGTTCACCAGGGCGCCGCTTTCGCTTGCCCGGCCGCAATTCCCGACCCGGGCTGCGGGAGCGGCTCCCGGCGATCCCGGCCGCCCCCGCTTGCCCTCGCTCCGGGCTTCACAGAGCGGGGCTTGGGTCTCGTCTGGGCTTTTCCAACACCACGGCCTGCAGAGGGACAGGGGACCCCAGCGGGGCCTGCTCCGGCCCCATTCCATCCCAATTCCCTTGCTGGGATCACACCCGCCCTTCCTTTGGGATGTTATCCATTTCCCAATCCCTGCTGGATCACACCCACCCTTTCCTTTGGGATTTTTATCCATCCCAATCCCTGCTGGGAATCACACCCACCTTCCTTTGCGAGTTTATTCCATTCCCATGTCCCTGCTGGATCACACCCACCCTTCGCTTTGGGGATTTGGTCCATTCCCAAATCCCTGACTGGGATGCCCCCCAAAACACCCCCCCCCCCCCACCCCCCTTTTTTTTTCCCCTTTTTGGGGGATTTTTTTTTGTTTGTCCCATTTTTTTGTTTTCCCCAAAAAATTTTCCCTGGTGGGATCCACACCCACCCCTCCTTTGGGATTTTATCCATTCCCAATCCCTGCTGCGGATCACACCCACCCTTCCTTTGGATTTTGTCCATTGCCCAATCCCTGCTGGGATCCGGCTTTTGGGATTCACCCGCTTTGGGGTTTGTCCCCTTGGGATTCTTCCCCCGAGCGTCATTTCCCCAGATCCAGATTTCCCCCGCCCTGTTCTGGGTGCGGGTCCGATCCCGATCCTTAAAGCTCAGGCGGGGTCGGGTGTTTGATTGGGGATGGGCATCCCACAGCAGCCCCGGGCTGGCCCCTGCCGCGGTCCTGCTGCTCCTCGGCCTCGCTTCTTCCCTCCTCATTCCTCCACGGCGGCGTCGGCCTCGTCCAGGACCCCCTGTTCTCGGTGAGACCCCGGGGTGGGAATTGGGGCTGGTTCTGGGGGCTGGGGTTTGGGAGTCTGGGAGATCTGGGTTGTGGGACCCGCAGAAGAAGGGTTTGGGATCTGAGGGGAATCGGAGGCTCGCCACAGAGCAGGATTTGGGATCTGGGATTTGGATCCGGGGGAGGCTGCAGACCCGCTAGGGAGCGGAATGTGGGATTCGGGGGTTTTGGGGGACCCCTCAGGGAGCGCGGAATGTGGATCGGGATTTGCGGGACCCCTCAGGGAGCAGGAATGTGGGTTGGGTTTTGGGGACCCCTCAGGGAGCAGGAATGTGGGGGTTTGGGGTTTGGGCGACCGCGCTCGGAGCCCCCCGCTGCCCCGCAGTGCTCTCGTGGTGTTCTCCTTCGTGTCCGGCCGCTGGATCTGCTGATCGCGCTTGACGAGGACGGGCTCATCTCGGGCTTTCATGGAGCTCTACGTGCGGTAGTGCCGCCCTGCCCCGCACACCCCGCACACCCCGCCCGGGGCTCCGGCCCCCCGGACCCGGTGTGACTGTGTCCCCTTACCCGTTGGACCGCTTGTCCCCCTCCCGTGTCCCTCCCGTTGTGACGCTGTCCCCTCCGGGTATGTTCCCCTCCCGTTGTGACCGCTGTCCCCTCCGGATGTCCCCCCCGTGTCCCTGCCCGGTGTCCCCGGCAGGCGATTCCCCACCTGCGCACGGCTCACGGGCTCCTCACCTGCTACTGGGACTGCACCGTGCACTACGGGCTGTGCCTGGCCATGGCCGCGCCCGCGGGGCGCAGGTGGGCGGGGCGGCGGTGAGAACCCCGAAAATTCCGGGAGGGTGGCGGTGAGACCCCGAAATTCCTGAGTGGGGGCTCGTGAGAGAGAACCCCTCGATAATTCCGGAGGAGGGGGGGGGGAGCCGACGGCTGAGGGAGGGCGGAGAACCCGAATTCCGGAGGAGGGGGGGCGGGAGAACCCCGAAATTCGCTGGGGAGGGGCCGGGGGCTGTCCGGCTGGGAGAATTCCGAGTTTCCTGAGGAGGGACTAGATGATACCCGGGAGGGCTCGGGGGGCTCGCGGGAGCTGGAAAATCCGAGATTTCTGAAGGAGGGGGCTCAGGGAGCTGGGAAAATCCCGATTTTGCAGGAGGGGCTCGGGGGTGATCCCGGGGGACAGGGGGGGTCCCAGGAAAAATGGGATTCGTCCCAGGAAAGCTCCTCTGGGATTTGGGATTTTAGGGCTGGAAAGGTCCTCATTCCCAAACCCTCTGGTATTCCTGCTGATTCCAGCCCCACACCGCTCCCAGGGATTCCATGATGGAAAACCTTTGTTATTCCCACGGGAGGGAATTCAGGGAGGATTTTTGGGATTCACCTCCTGCTGCTCCTTCAGCTGCTTCTTCTGGGCCTCRGAGAGCTCCGTGACTCCCACCAGTCCCACGGGTTTGCCCTTCTCGTACCCCAGACCCTTCAGGTCCTGAACTGCAGGAAAAAAACAGGGAAAAACCTTTGGAAAAATCTGGGAGATTGGAAAAATCTTAGAAAGGGAATGAAAGGGAATAAAAGGGTGGGAAAAGAAAAGAAAGAAGGAATTCTGTTTGTAATTCCCACAGAGCGAAGGGAAAATAAAACCACAGGGAAAAAATGTGATTGACAGCAGAGATTCCATGGAAAACCTGATCCATGTCCATCTCAGGAAATAAAAAATAACTCTGGAGCCACAAAATTCCCAGGAAAACCCGATCCCACTCACCTGAGAGGGGAGAGGGAGAATCCAGCTGCTGCACCAGCTGCGGGAGGGGCAATTCCACCTTTTCCTCCTCRGGCCCCCACCGGCTCTTCCTCTTCTTTTTGGTGCTGCCCGGAGCGGGATTCGGGGCCAGGGATGGATTTGGGGTCGTGGCAAGATTTGGGATTGCAGCTGGGTTTGGAGTCACGGCTGGATTCGGGATTGGGGCAGAATTTGGGATTGGGGCAGAATTGGGGGCCAGCTGATCCYGAGGGGAGGTGGAGGATGAGGAGGGGGCAGGAGAGGCTGAAGGAATGGGAAGAGCAGCGGGAACAACGGGAGAYGGAACGGGAAGAGCCAGCGGCGGCGGGATGGGAACGGGGAGGGGGAGAGGGGGGAAGCACAGAGGGGAGGGAGAAGCCTCGGGACTGCTTTTCCGTTTGAGGCCGGYTTCTCCGGGAAAGGGGGAATTCCCGGGAAAAGGGGAGCCCCCGGGGGCAGCCCGGGCCCTGCGGAACTCCTCCAGCTTCTGGCGGTAGTAGCGGTGCCCTTTGCTGTGGGGCTCGTACAGGAACCTGCAAACAACAACGGGKCCAGCTGGGAATTCCTGCTGGAATGATCACAGCATCCCCAGGGCATTCCCAGCTCTCCAGCTCCACTCAGAGCAGGGATCCAGCTGTGGAATTCCTGCCTGGAATGCCCAAAGCACACCCAGAACATTCCCAGAACAGCATTCCCAGCTCTCCAGCTCCACTCAGGGCAGAATCCAGCTGTAGAATTCCTGCCTGGAATGCCCAGAACTTTCCTAGATCATTCCCAGCTCTCCAGGGCTGGGATCCAGCAGTGGAATTTTCCTGCCTGGAATGCCCAGAACATTCCCAGATTATTTCCAGCTCTCCTGGGCTGGGATCCAGCAGAGTTTCCTCAGGAATTTTCCTTCCTGTAATGCCCAGAGCATTCCCAGCTCTTCAGGGCTGGGATCCAGCACTGGATTTTTCCCTCCTGCAATTCCCAGAGCATTCCCAGCTCTCCAGCACCATCCCGTGCATTCCTGCAGCCAGTGCAGCTTCCACTGGCATCAGGCAACACAATCCCATAYAGGAAAAACAGCCCCAAAAATCAGGAATGTGTTGATTCCTCTGCACCCCAAACCTGAGCACCTCAATTCTCACTGCTCCAAAATTTCAACCTAAGAATTCCCAGGACTTTCCCAGGGGATTCTCTGGAAAAGAACTCCCAAAACCCAGGAATTCTGCCCACCTGAAGGCAGGGATCTCCTGTTGTTCTGCTGGGCAAAGTTCCCACCTCAGCCCCCCAAACTTGAGCACGTCAAGTCCCCCTGTTCTGAAATTTCAGCCTAAGAATTCCCAGGACTTCCCCTGAGAATTCCCTGGGAATTCCCTGGAAAACAAGCCCCAAAACGCAGGGATTTCCTGTACCTGAAGGCAGGGTTCTCCCTGTTGTTCTGCAGGGCAAAGTTCCCACCTCAGCCCCCCAAACTTGKGCACCTCAAGTCCCCCTGTTCTGAAATTTCAGCCTAAGAATTCCCAGGARTTTCCCTGYGAATTCCCTGGAAAACAAGSCCCAAAACGCAGGGATTTCCTGTACCTGAAGGCAGGGTTCTCCCTGTTGTTCTGCAGGGCAATGGCCTCCACCTCGGGCCCCCCTGCAGCCACGAACTGCGCCAGCTTCTCGGCCGAGTTGCGCGTCTCCTGGTCGGCTGGGGGGGAAACTTTAGGCAGGGATTAGTCCTGGGCCCAGCTCACCCCAGCCCAGCCTCACCCGGCCTAAGGACCCCAGAGAGGCCTAAAGTCGGGTTTAAAGGAGGAGAATTGGTACAAAGGAACAGTTAAAAAGTGTAAAACATCAGTTTAAATCTAAGTGCAGGGGTGGGGCCTAAGGATCCCAATGAGGCCTAAAGCCAGGTTTAAAGTGGGAGAACTGGGACTAAGGAATGGCTGAGTCGCACAAAAACTTCAGCTTAGGCCTGACTTTMGGGAGCAGGGATGGGYGAGATGAGAGGTAAGGCAGCTTTGGGCRCCCAAATCCCAAATTTTCCATGTGCCAGACACTTTTCTGTAGGATTAAKCCACTTGGAATTAACCCTAGTGAAAGGTTTAGTAATTCTTCCCTCCATCAGGCACTTTTCCATAGGATTACAGCACCTAGAATTATCCCTCATTAAAAATTTTCGATTTTTCCCTTGTGSCAMGCACTTTTCCATAGGATRACACTACCCAGYATTATCCKTARTTCAAGATTTTGTTCCTGAATAGCCCAAGAACAAAAGGAAATCCTTTGGAAAATTCCAAATTCCCTATAAACCCACTTAATCCCCCTCTCACTGCACSCCCTGGAGGCTGTTTCAGGGGAAATTCCCTATGGAAAATCCCAAACCTCACCTGGAAAAGGGTGGATACTTCAATCAAATCCAACAAAAAATGAGGGAGAAAAAAATCCCCTTTTCCTAAATTTTCAGTGCTGGAGAATTATTTTGGAATATTTTTGACAAGAACWAAGAAAATCCCATTCAAAATCCCAGGAATATTTTGGGAATCCACATTTTTGACACAAGGATTTGATTCTCCTTCCAGCTGGGAATTTTCTTTCCAGGCAGCCAAATTTCCACCCCAGTCCCAAATCAATCCRAAATTTCCCTCCTGCTGTTGCCATTCCCCAGGTTTTAGTGGGAATTACCTTTCTGGGAAGAGGCTGCCTGGGAATTTTGATTTTCTTTCCTTATTTCTGCCACTTTCTTCCTGTAGTAAAGGAATTCTCTGCTGTTCTTATCATGCAAAAACCTGGGTAAAAGGAAAAAAAAAAGAGGAATAATTATCCAAATATTGATATTCTGGGATAGAAACAGCTCCAACTCCCACGTGGAAAAACCGAAGAATTACTCAGAATGCACCTAAACCATGGAATTAGATTCTGGAGTTTTAATCCAAGGATTTGCATCCAAATTTTTGTTYATTGAAGGGAAGTTAAGGAGGAATCCTCTGCCTACCAGTGCTAGGATTAGAAAACTCTTCCACCCATCAAATCCAAACATTTCCACCCTTCAAATCCAAACATCTTCTTCCCCTCAAATTCAAATCTTCCCCCTCCCAGGAAGGAGAAACCCAAACATTTTCTCTCCTCAGGGAGAACAATGAATCCAAAAATTTTCCCTCTCAAATCCAAACATTGTTTCTGCCCTCAAATCCCAAATTTTCCCCTTCAATTCCAAACATTTCTCCTCGCAGATTCCAAATTTTCTCCCCTCTGGGAAGAACACTGAACCCAAACCTTCCCCTCTCAAATCCAAACATTTTCTCCCCTCAAATCCCAAATCTGAGCTCCACTCAAATCCAAACACTTGCTCCCCTCAAATCCCAAATTCTCCCCCTCAAGGAAGATCACCAAACCCAAACTTCCTCCCCTCCCAGGGAACAACCCCCAGGCCTCTTGCTGCCCTTTCCCCCCAGATGCAGCATCTCCTCAGGACAAAACCCCTTCCAGACTCACGAGAAAGCAGGGTTGTCCTTGCTGCCCCCTTTCCCCCCAGATGCAGCATTCCCAGGGGACAAAACCCTTCCCAGACTCACGAGAGAGCAGGGCTGTCCTTGTAGTTCCCTTGCTGCCCTTTCCCCCCCAGATGCAGCATTCCCTGGGGATAAAACCCTTCCCAGACTCACGAGAAAGCAGGG
>NDFG01000605.1:177283-208226 GCA_002167245.1 Sporophila hypoxantha | reverse complement strand
TTCACGCTCGTCTTGGCCGACTTGGACTGGGACACGCCGAACCACCGGCTCGCCTTCCCTGAGGGAAAAGGGCGGGAATTAACTCGGGAATTGTCCGGAATATGGGGCACACTCCCTGAGGGAAAAGGGTGGGAATTAACTCGGGAATTGTCTGGAATCAGGGGGGCATTCCCTGTGAGGGAAAGGGCGGGAATTTACTCGGGAATTGTCCGGAATCAGGGGGGCATTCCCTGTGAGGGAAAGGGTGGGAATTAGCACCGGAATTGTCTGGAATCAAGGGCAACCTGAGGGGAAAAAAGCAGGATTTAACWCAGATCATCCCAAATGAAGGGGCTCATTCGCTGAGGGAAAAAGGCGGGAATGAACAGGGGTCAGCCTGAATCCAGGGGCACATTCCATGTAGGAAAAGGACTGGGTTAGCATGGGGAGCATCCTGAATCCAGGGTCACCTTCCCTGAGGGAAAAGGCGGGATTTAACCTGGGAATTGTTTGGAATGAGGGGTGCATTCCCTGAGGGAAAAGGGAGGGATTTAACAGGGACCATCCCAAATCAAGGCTCACATTCCCTGAGGAAAAAAGGCAYGATTAGCGTAGGGACCATCCAGAATTCCGCTTCCCTGAGGGAAAAGGAGGGAATTCATAAGGAGACCATCCCAAACCAAGGCTGGTCCTCCGGGTGGAAAAAGGGGGGAATGATCAGGGACAATCCCAAACCAAGGGGCACCTTTCCTGAAGGAAAAAGGTGGGATTTAACAGGAGTCATCCTGAACCAAGGGTTGCACTCCCTGTGGGAAAAAGAGGGGAATTAACGGGGAAAGCATCCCAAATCAAGGCTCATATTTCCTCGGGGAAAAGAGAGAAGATTAACACGGGCATCATCCCGAAACAAGGCTTGCACTCCCTGTGGGAAAAGGGAAGGAATAAACTGTGGGATCATCCCAAACTCAGCTTCCCTATAGGAAAAAAAAAAAAAAAAAAAAGGAGAAAAAACCAAAAGCGGGGTCTCCACGAACCACCAGCTCAGCTTTCCTACGGGAGAAGAAAGAGGGAACGAACAGTTGGGTTTCCTGTGGGAAAAGGAGAGGAAAAATCACCAGTGGGGCCTCCCCGAACTATCGGCTCTGTTTCCCTGATGGAAAAGAGAAGGAAAAAAACGGGGAGACCACTCCGGATCCCAGGCTCGGTTTTCCTGTGGGAAATTAACAGAGGAGCCATCCCGAACCAGCAGCCCGGCCTCCCTAGGGGAAAACGAGCGGGGAACGAACGCGGGCATCCATCCTGAGCTCCCGGCTCGGCTCCGCTGCGGAAAAAAAGGAGCGAATTTAACGGGGGGGCTTCCCCCAGCCCCCGYCTCTGCCGGCACACCCCCACCCCGGGCGCACACCCCCACCCCCGGCTCCCGGAGCCCCGGGGGCGGTGGGACCGAGCCTGGGGATGGCAGCGAGAGGGGAGAAGCGGGACAGAGCCCCGGGAGGGCCGGGGCAGAGCCGGGAGCGGCGGGAGCCGCCCGGGCCGGGCCGTACCTGGCGCATCCCTGTGGTTGTCCATTTTGGAGCCCCCGTCCCAGCATGCCCCGCGCCGGGCGCGCCGCGCCGGGGGCCGCGCCGCTGCAAGCGCCCCTGGGAGATGTAGTCCCTCAAGGGGCCGTCCCGCGGCTCTCCCTGCTCCTCCCGCCGCACCGAGCCCCGCTCGCGAGGCGACCGAACCTCCCCGCTCTGGCGGCTCCGCCGCTACGGTCATTCCCCGGTTCGCCCCGCATCCGATCGGCGCGAAAGGGCAGACTACAACTCCCACCTCCCCTCCGCGCCTGAGGCGCTCGGACTCCAAGTCCCGTCGTGCCCCACGCCTRGCGGCGGTGTTGTCGGCGGCCCCAAGATGGCGGCGGTGGCGGCGGGCGCGGCGGCCCCTCAGCAGCCGCCGCCGCCTCAGCAGCCGCCGCAGCCGGCGGGAGGCGCCGGGAGCGGCTCTGGGGAGGCGGCGGGAGCCGCGGGTGGTGCCGGAGGCGGCGGCGGAGGTGCCGGAGGCGGCGGCGGCGCAGCCGGGCCTGCGCCGGGCTCGGGGTCGGGCGGCGGCGCGGCCGCGGGCGAGTCGTGGTACCTGGCGCTGCTGGGCCTGGCCGAGCATTTCCGCACGTCCAGCCCGCCCAAGGTGCGGCTGTGCGTGCACTGCCTGCAGGCCGTGCTGCCCCGCAAGCCTCCGGCCCGCATGGAGGCCCGCACGCACCTCCAGCTCGGCTCCGTCCTCTACCACCACACCCGCAACGGCGACCAGGCCCGCGGGCACCTGGAGAAGGCGGTGAGCGGGGCTGGGATGGCCTTGGGGGCACGGCGGGCTTGGGGAGGGCGGAGCGGGGGGTGCCGCTGCATGGAGAAAGGGTTGGGGGTGGTGGGGATGGGGGTCTGGGCACTTGGATAAGATAAAGAGTCGCGGGAGGGGCGGCCGAGGGATGCTGGCAGCTGGAAAAGTTGAGGAGCAGGGCAGGGGGGCGGTGGGAGGCTCCTGGCACGGAGGGGGAGGGTGTCAGGGCGGTTCTGGTGGGTGTTAGTGCCAGCCTAACCCGCTGTGTTCTCTTGCAGTGGCTGATATCCCAGCAGGTATCCTTTTCCCGGGATCCAGGAAGGGCTCCCACCTCCAAACAGCTCCAAGGAAACTCCAGAAACACCTCAAGGGCCAGGGGGTGGGGGCATGGAATGGGTGTTTTAATCTGCTTCATCACAGAACCACYYASTTTGGGTTGGAAGGGACCTTAAAACCCATCTCATCCCCATTTTCCTGAGGGGTTTTGGAGGCTTTGCTGCTGTTTCCCGCCCAGATTTTGTGGTTCCCTTAACCTGGTGCCAGATCCCTCAGTTTGAAGATGTGAAGTTTGAGGCAGCCAGTTTGCTGTCAGAGCTCTACTGCCAGGAGGTGAGAGAAACCCCCCAAAACCCCTCTGTGCCCCTCGAATTTGGGTTTCTCCAGTCCTCCCCAAATCCCAGATTCCTCCAGTCCTCCCCAAATCCCAGATTCCTCCAATCCTCCCCAGATTCCTCCAGTGCTCCCCAAATCCCAGATTCCTCCAGTCCTCCCCAAATCCCAGAGTCCTCCAATCTTCCCCAAATCCCAGATTTCTCCAGTCCTCCCCAAATCCCAGATTTCTCCAGTCCTCCCCAAATCCTGGATTCCTCCAGTCCTCCCCAAATCCCAGATTTCTCCAATCCCATCCAACCCTACCTTGGACATTCCAAGCATGCAGCAGCCCCAAGCTTCTCGCATTTTATTTTTATGGCTTCCTGCCCTCCCTGGAGGGTTCAGCGTGGTTTTCCAGGGAATTCCAGGGCTGTGGGATTCCAGGATCCAGGTTTGTGGTGACGGGGGGTGTCTGTGTTGCAGAACTCCGTGGACACGGCCAAGCCCCTGCTGCGCAAAGCCATCCAGATCTCCCAGCAGACTCCCTACTGGCACTGCAGGCTGCTCTTCCAGCTGGCTGTGAGTCCTTGGAGCAGCAATTCCTTGGGGAAAAATCCTGCAAAAATCCTGCATCCCCATTCAAAACAGCCTGGAAACCTTGCATTCTATGATTCCCTAAAAATTGCTGTTAATGGGTGGCCTTTATCCCTTTATCCCCTAAAAATTTGTTGTTAGTGGGGAGGGAAAAGGCAAATCCAGGGTGGGAATTGGTGTTGGATTGGATCAAGGAATCAGCCAGGATCACTGTGTGGGAATRAGGGACCTGGAATTCCAAGGATGGAGGGAAAAAATCCGTTTTGAGGCTTATCCTGCTGGGCTTGGAAGTGTTGATTATTTTATGTTTAATGTGGGATGGGAGAAGGAGAAAAAGTATCCAGGGGAAGGAGCAAGGAAAAGAATCCAAGGAAAGTTTTTGTTTCTGCTCTGGAATATGCTCCAGAATGTTTATAGACTAAAAATATTAGTGAGAATAGAGACACACTGAAGTGTATTTATGGAAYGAAACCTTTAATTCCCTATGAATTAAGGAATATTTAGTTTCTCAGGAATTGAGGAATATTTAGTTTTTCAGGAGTTCATCCTGAGGACTCTGAAGCTTTTCCTCTCCTTGGAGCTTCCCATTTTTCCCTGATTTCCCATTTCCTTGGAGCCTGTTSTCCTCTTCCTGAATTCCCACCTGGGTTTGGGAAAGGGATAAAATTTGGGAGCACACCTTGGGGGCTCCTCTTGCTGGGAAAACTCTTGCTCCAGTGTGACAATCCCTMGGTTTTTTAGAGCTGTTGGGATCAGATCACCACTGGATTTTCACCCCTTGCAGGATCTGCCTCAAATTTCTAACCAATTCCTTATCAGTTAGGAATTTGAAGATAAAAAAATCCTTCTGGGCTCAGACAAATCCTTGGAAATGCCACAGATTTCTTTGGAAAATGGGTGTAAAACCCCTTTAAGGAGCAGGAATTGGTAAAACCATGGCATTTTTGGGGGGATTCATGGAGCAAATCCTGCATTCTTATGGCATTTTTTTATTCCCATTTCAGCAACTGCACACGCTGGAGAAGGATTTGGTGTCGGCCTGTGACCTGCTGGGCGTGGCGCAGAGTAACGCGCGCGTGGTGGGCTCCGAGTACACCAGGTGTACAGCTCTGCCTTCCCCGGGCTCCTGGCGCATTCCCTGCGGCAATTCCTGCCTGAATTCTCTGGGATTCCCTTGCCTGAATTCCCTGGGATTCCATCCCTGAATCTCCTGGGATTCCTGCGCGATTCCCTGCTGGGATTCCATCCCGAGATTCCCTGCCGGGATTCCATTCCTCTGAATCCCTGGGATTTCCTGCTCTAATTCTCTGGATTCCCTGCCGGGATTCCCTGGGATTCCATGCCTGAGATTCCTGGGATTCCTGCGCTGGATCTGGATTCCTGCCTGAATTCCTGGGATTCCATCTCTGATTCCTGGATTCCATCCCCTGAATTCCCTGCTGAATTCCCTGGGATTCTTGACGTGGTCACAGGGTTTTTGGGATGAAGGAAGAGACAAGATGGCTCCATGATCAGAAGCTAGATTTATATGGTTATGATCTATACATATACTATACAGAAAAAGAAAAGAGAGTTTCCAGAAGCTGCTAAGCTAAGCTAAGAAAAGAAAGAGAGATAAACAAACCCGCTCTCTTTGCCTGTGTCCGAGAGAGCTCATTTCTGGTTGCCATTATTTCTAAGCATCCAAGTGGGCCAATCGGACAGGCCTGATGCATTCACAAGCAGCAGATAACTATTGTGTATGTCTGGTTGCTGACTTCTCAGCTTCAGCAGGAAATCCTGAAAAGGATTTTTCATAAAGATGTCTTGTGATGCAGATTTCCATCCCGAATTCCTGGATTCCGCCCTGATCGGATTCTCGGATTCCCTGGATTTCACCTGAATTCCCTGGATTTCATTCCCTTATATATGCCTCCTCAATTCCTGAAATCTCTCTCCCCCAATTCCCCAGGAATTCCTATATCAAGTCCCTTAAACCTCTTTTTTCCCCTGTTTTTAGAGGGAGAAAAAGTCAGATTTTTTTTTTCCTGGTGTTTTTCTCTTTGTGGATGGAAWAATTTCTTTTGGAATTTAACTTTATTTTCTTTGTTCCAGAGCCCTCTTTCTYCTCAGCAAGGGGATGGTGAGTTGGAACTCTTTTTAAAATAAATTATTGTCTTTTTTATTGTAAATTCCAGACGAATTTTTTTTTTTTTTTTGGAGGGGGGAGGGATAAGCAGGATTCTTGACGATAAATCCAGCTTTTTCCCCCTCATTTTTTTCTGGGAAAAATAAAAGGATTGTTGCAAATTTTCACTGTAGCTTTTGTAATGAGAGATGCAAAAGCTGATGGGGTGAAAGGGCTGTGGGAATCAGGTGAATATTCCAATCCTAATCCCTGGAATTGGAGAATCCTGGAATTGTTTGGCTTGGAAGAACCAGGGACACCTTCCACTATCCCAGGCAGCTCCAGCCTGGCTTTGGGCAGTTCCAGGCTTGAGACAGCCCTGTTTTCCATGGGGAATTGTCACTCCCTGAGGGTTTATCCTGACAAATTTTCCTGGATTTTCCTTGGGAATTGCAGCTGCTGCTGATGGAGAGGAAGCTGCAGGAGGTTCACCCGCTGCTGACGCTGTGTGGGCAGATCGTGGAGAACTGGCAGGGCAATCCCATCCAGAAGGAATCCCTCAGGGTCTTCTTCCTGGTCCTGCAGGTCACACATTACCTGGATGCCGGCCAGGTACGTGCCACGTTCCAGCTGGGATTTTGGGACAGGGATATTCCCTAAAAAATCAGCCCTGAGGGGATTTTCAGGGATTTTTTGTAGTTGAAGCAAACTTCTGTTGGTTTTATTCCCAAGTTAACTGGAGAGTGAGGAAATCATGTTAATTTGGACATGTTGTCCACGATATTTTTATATCCATGGTGGTCTCTGTTGCTTCCCTGCTGTGTTGGAGGGAATAAAGGAATTTTGGGGGATTCTGGGAATATTTTGAGCATCCCTTTGTGCCACTCACCCCCGTGAAGCGCTGGGGGTCATCAATCCTAAACCAACCCCCTAAATACGGGAATTACCACTCTGCCGGGAGGTTTCCCTTGTCCCAGAGCATTCCAGCAGTGGGACTGTGAGGAATTCCCAGTGGGAATTGTGTGCTGGCAGGTGAAGAGCGTGAAGCCGTGCCTGAAGCAGCTGCAGCAGTGCATCCAAACCATCTCCACCCTGCACGACGACGAGATCCTGCCCAGCAACCCCGCCGACCTCTTCCACTGGCTGCCCAAGGAGCACATGTGTGTGCTGGTCTACCTGGTGAGAGCTCCTCGTTACTGCTCATTGCCAATTAACGAGGGGTAATGAGGGATTTGGAGCCAGCAGGGATGGGGTTTGTGGCTGCTTTGGGCTGGTTTTCCCTCAGCGACTCTGGGGTGATGCTGAGAGGGCTGCTCAGTGTGTGAGGAGATTGCAGGCTGGAAATGGGAATTAACTAATTATTTATTAGATTAGTTATTAATTAGTACCTGACTCAAATGGAAATGAAGTTGTTTGTACAAATCAGAGCTACTTTGGTTTAATTTTATCAACTCTTTGGTGCTTTTTTCTTCCTCTCAGTGTCCGTGGGGTGATGCTGAGGGAGCTGCTAGGTGTGTGTGGAGATTCCAGCCTGGAATTAATGGGATTTAATTAATAAATAACTAATTAGCTGATTAGTCAATACCCCAATCAAGTAAAAATGGAAGTATTTGTACAAATCAGGCCGCTTTGGCTTAATTTTATCAGCTGCTTGGTGCTGGTTCTGCRTCAGTGTGCAGGGGTGATGCTGAGGGGGCTGCTTGGTGTGTGAGGAGATTCCAGCCTGGAAATAGGAATTAATTAAATAATAGCTCATTAATTGATTAATTAATACCTGATTCAAATGAAAATTGAGTCATTTGTACAAAGCAGAACCARTTTGGCTTAGTTTTATCAACATGAGAAGCGCTGGACTTGGAATTGCTGAAGGATTTTGTTCCATTTGTTGGAGATWATTCCAATCCTTGGTAAAAAAATATGGGATTTGAGGAATTCTGTGAATTCCCAGCTCTTCTCTCTCTGCACAGACAAATTTTGAGAATCATGGAATAGCTGGGGTAGGAAGGAGCTTTAAAATCATCCATTCCCARCCTCTCAATCACACCTCCCACTGTCCTGAGGTGCTCCAGGACTTTTCCACGGATTTCTGCTGTGGGGATTGCATCCCAGGGGAATTCCTGTGGGGGATAATCCTTGCTGTGCTTCCCTGCAGGTGACAGTGATGCATTCCATGCAGGCAGGCTACCTGGAGAAGGCTCAGAAGTACACGGACAAAGCCCTCATGCAGCTGGAGAAGCTCAAAAGTAAGGAAAAAGGGCTTGGAATTCAGCTGGATTCCAGGAAAATCCCATTATTTATTTTTCATTTAAACCCATCCCACAGCCCTGTTGAGCTGCTGGGTCAGCCTAAAACTAAAACTCTAAGACTAAACCTCTGATTTTAAGGCCGGGTGGTGGCTTTGGAGAACAAATTCAACTTTTTGGGGMTTTTTGGGTGGGATTTGAAATGTTCCATAAATGCCTGATGGAATTGCTCCTTCTCCTTTCCCAGTGCTGGACTGCAGCCCCATCCTGTCCTCATTCCAAGTGATTTTGTTGGAACACATCATCATGTGCAGGCTGGTCACGGGACACAAAGCCACAGCCCTGCAGGAGGTAATGTGGGAATTCCAGCATTTCCTGCCTGGGAATGGCTCCCAAAAAATGGGAATYTTCTGCAGGAGCAGCCTCTGAACTGTGGGAATTGCAGTTTTGGGCTCAGGTGGGAATTCTTGCTGGGTTATTCATGGATACAGTCAGCCTTGGTGGGGCTCAGGACTTGGGAAATGTGGGATTGGCTCATCTTAAATATTTATTTAAGGGCACTTTGGGATTGATCATGGGATAATCAGTAACTGGCTGGATTGACACCTTCCTGGTGGCAATTCCAGGCTGATTCCAGTGGTTTTTTTCCCATCCCATCAATTCTAGAGTGGCTCCTTCCTCTTCAGGTTTCTGCCTTGTCCAGGCATTTCCCAGTTTTTCACATTCCTGCTTTTCCTCCTCTTTCCTGATRGATTTGGGTTGTTCCAGAGGAAACTGGACTTTTTTTCCCATTTTTCCAATAATTTTAAAATCCTGGGAATCCATCCTGGGCCTGGATCATCCAYTCCCTGCTGTCAGCTTTACTGGGAATGTGCTGGGAATGGGGAGGGATTCAGCCTCCTGAAACTCATCCCAATCCCAGATTTTGGGGGTTTTATCCCACTTTTCCTGGAAAACCTGCAGCATTCCAGGAGGGYTCCGTGGCTGTGAATTCCAGGGGGTGGAGGAAACCATTCCAAAGCAGCTGGAATGTGGGAGGGATGTGAGGAAATCCCTTTTCCTGTGCTGGCAGCACACCCAGCCTCCCCTTTCATCCAGGACTGGAGATCCTGGAGCCCATCCCTGCATCCATGAGGGGTGCAAGGAGCGGGATTGGGAGCATGAAACTGAGGGAAAAGGGTCAAAAATGGGGAATTGTGTTCTTGCCCAGATCTCCCAGGTCTGCCAGCTGTGCCAGCAGTCTCCCAGGCTCTTCTCCAACCACGCTGCCCAGCTGCACACGCTCCTGGTGAGTTTTTGGGGTCKAACCTGGAATTCCGGAGAGGAGATTCCCTGGGAATTACAGATCTGCGCCCTGCACAGCTGGGGGAGCCCATCCCCACCTTGAAACCCTTTGGAAACAGAATTCCAGGATGGCTTGGGCGGGCARGGGCACTTCCCACTATCCCAAGTTGGTACAGCAATTCCTGGAGAGAAAATCCCACTTTTCTGTGGAGAAAATTCCTGGGATTTGGCTTTRCCTGGAAGTTTTTGACATCCAGGCCTTGTCTGACAGCAGCTCCGTCGTGAAGGGAGGGGGAATTTGGGAGGAATCAGCTGGAAAAGGGGAAATCCAGGGATTTCAGCTGTGCCCACTGGAGATGGCTTTATGTGGGAATTATAGAAGGCAAAAAGTTTTTGTAGGGAATACTGAATTTTCCACTATTTTAATAAAGATTTTTTAGCTAAATTCTGCTTTTTTTCCCCCATGAATAATTTATTTTAAAGGACATTTTGTGGAAATTTATTCCTMGTTTTTCCCACACCTGAGCCTCGTTGCTCTCTTTTTCCTACATTCCCAAAAATATCCMTTCTTTTCCAGGGTCTCTACTGCATCTCTGTCAACTGCATGGATAATGCAGAAGCACAATTCACTACAGCACTGAGGGTGAGATTTTATTCCCAAATTTTCTCCTGGAAACTTAAGGATGGCAYTTTGAATTTGGAAGGGAAACCTTCRTRAATTCCATTATTTACTAACAGTTTTCCTTGGATTGMGGGGGATTTTGAACATTAAAATATCAATGTGTGGCTTTTTTAGCCAGGACTTTTTTAATGGGAATGAGCAAATCGTGAGGAAAAGACTGAAATGCTTGGGAATTTTCTCCTTTGCAGCTCACAACCCACCAGGAGCTGTGGGCGTTCATTGTCACCAACCTGGCCAGCGTCTACATCCGGGAGGGCAATCGGCACCAGGAGGTGAGCTGGGCTCCCCTAACCCTGCTTTTCTGAGGAGAAAATCCCTGGGATTTGCCTTTTCCTGGGTGCTTTTGCCATCCAGGCCTTGCTGGCAGAATCTCATTTATGAGGGGAGTGGGAAATCCCAACTTTCTGTGGAGAAAATTCCTGAAATTCTGCTTTTCCTGGGTATTTTTGCCGTCCAGGCCTTGCTGGCAGCAGCTCCTTCATGAGGGGAGTGGGAATTGTCTGGAAAACTCCAAAAAGAATGTTCTGGAGCAGAATTTTCTGGATTATTGCCACAATTCTTCCCACCCMTATGCTCAAATCCTGCTTTTCTGTGGAGAAAATTCCTGGGATTTGCCTTTTCCTGGGTATTTTTGCCATCAGGGCCTTGCTGGCAGTAGCTCCTTCATGGGGGGAGCACAAAATATCCTTAAAACTTGAGAATTCCTTAGTTAAATTCTGGTTTTCATTAATCAAATCCGGTATCAAATTCATTATCAGATCCAGCAGTTCTAAGTTTTCRGTGGGAATACAATTATCCAGGAAATGCTGTGGAATTGGAGGAGATTTGAGATAAAACTTGGATTTTTGGGATCAAAACAAGCCTAAAATTCCCAATATTGGGATAAATGTGGGCTGCTTTGGGTGGAATTCCACTGTGTTGGTGTTGATTTTTCCTTGGAAAATCGATTTTTCCTTTTCCTCTCTCACTTCCCAGCTCTACAGTTTATTGGAAAGGATAAATCCCGACCACAACTTCCCAGTGAGGTGAGAATTCCCACAAATCCCAACATTCCAGGCTGGGAATGACGGATTTGCAGCAGGATTTGCAACAAATTAGGGGAAAAAATCCAACTTGATTCCAAGGGGAAGCTCGGGAGGATTTTGGGGTGGAATTCCTGGGAATTTGGGTGGGATCCTGAGGTATCCATGTTTTTTTTTTCCATAGTTCTCACTGTCTGCGGGCTGCAGCCTTCTACATCCGAGGGCTCTTCTCCTTTTTCCAGGGAAGATACAATGAGGCCAAGTGAGTCCAGCCCCTGGGAAAAGTGGGGAAAATGTGGGGAAAATGTGGGAAAAGTTACCCTGATCTTTTTGGGATGGGAGTGGGAATGCCCAGGCTTGGTGTCCATCCCGTTCCCATGGATTTCTTCTGGATTGGCTGGGAAAGAAGAGCAGGAATGTGGTGAAGATTCAGCCCTTTCCTTGGGAATCCTTGGGAATCATTCCCTGCYATCCTTGGGAATCCTTGATAATCTGGGACTTTTATTCCCTGGAACCCCAAGGAACCCTTGGGAATTTTGGGCATTTTATTTCCTTCAATTCCAGGGAGTCCTTGGGATCTCATTCCCTGGAATCCTTGGGAATTTTGGGACTGTTATTCCCTGGAATCCTTYGGAATTTTGGGATTTTAATCCCAAGGAACCCCTGGGAATCTCATTCCTTTCCATCCCAGGGATCTGCACCTTCCAAGGGCCCAATCCAAGAGAAAACTCAGGAATTCCCTTTCTCTGAGCTCCTTTATCCCAGCTGCTGCCCC
The DNA here is from genome assembly GCA_002167245.1 of Sporophila hypoxantha. NCBI lineage: Eukaryota > Metazoa > Chordata > Aves > Passeriformes > Thraupidae > Sporophila > Sporophila hypoxantha. Next base: position 196,630 of record NDFG01000605.1, on the reverse strand, counting down.
TCCATCCCTGCAGGAGTCACCCCAGGCTGCTCAGGGGGGCTCCAATCCCATTTTTCCCGTTTTTCCCYTTTTTCCAGGCGTTTTTTGCGGGAGACGCTGAAGATGTCGAACGCCGAGGACCTGAACCGSCTGACCGCCTGCTCGCTGGTGCTGCTGGGCCACATCTTCTACGTGCTGGGCAACCACAGGGTGACTGCAGAGCCCTCCCCACCCCTGCATCCTGCACGGGGCATTCCCAGAACAAATCCCCAAAAAATCCCAAAGGAAATCGGGATATGGCTGGGACTAATGGGGTTTTTTAAGGGTTTTTTAGTGCTGTCGCATCAAAAATAGGGATTTTCTTCCCTCTGGYTCATCCAAATCCCTCCTAATCCCTGGAATCCTGGAACTGGCATTCRRAGAACAAATCCCCAAAAAAATCCCAACTGAAATTGGGGAATCCTTGGGAATCCATTGCCCTACAATCCCAAGGAGTCTTTAGGAATCTTGGGATTTTATTCCTTTCAATCCCAGCAAATCCTTGGGATCTTATTCCTTTCCACACCATGGATTCCTTGGGAATTTTGGGATTTTATTCCCTTCAATCCCAAGAAATCCTTGGGAATTGGGGGCATTTTCCTGCTGTCCATCCAAAAATCCAATTTCCCACCAGGAATTTTCCACCTTTTCCACTCTATCCGTGCTGGAAAGGGCAGGAAAAATTCCCAAAATCCCAATTTTCCCCTTTCCATTCCTGGTTTTCCTAGGAAAGCAACAACATGGTGGTGCCAGCCATGCAGCTGGCCAGCAAGATCCCAGACATGTCCGTGCAGCTCTGGTCCTCTGCCCTGCTCCGGGGTAAATCCGGGATAAATCCGGGATAAATTGGGATCTGGGAGCAGCCTGGGGAAACCACCTGGGCAGGGCGGGGATTCCAGGGAAAACGTGAGGAATGGGAATGGGCAGCGCCAGGGGTGATTCAGGAACAGGGATTATCCTGGAACACTGGGAAATGGCCTGGGCAGGGTGGGAATGCCAGGGAGAGCGTGGAGCTGATCCCAGMGCTGGGAATGTGAGTCCAGAGGGGGAAGGGGCTCCAGGAGAGCTGGAGAGGGTTTGGGATAGGGGATGGAGGGATGGGACACAGGYAATGGATTTGGGATGGGAATGAGGATTTTGGGAAGGAATTCTTGCTGGGAGGGTGGGGAGGGAATGGGCTGGAATCCCAAGAATTCCTTTGGAAAAGGGWAAGATTCAGGATCTCTGTGGAACTTCTGGGGCAGATTTTGCCTCCAGTTGAGGCAATTTTGGGATCTTATTCCCTGCAATCCTAAGGAATTCTTGGGATTTTGGGGATTTTATTCCCTGCAATCCCAGGGAATCCTTGGGATTTTGGTGCAGACCCCAAATGCAGGGAGGGTTTTGGGATGAGGGGAGTCAGAGGCGGGACTGGGATGAATGCCAGGATGGATTTTTGGGATGAGGGGAGCTCAGCGGCAGGACTGGGATGAATGCCAGGATTTCTCTGCCTTCTCCAGACCTGAACAAGGCGTGTGGCAATGCCATGGATGCCCACGAGGCCGCCCAGATGCACCAGAACTTCTCCCAGCAGCTGCTCCAGGACCACATCGAGGCCTGCAGCCTCCCCGAGCACAACCTGATCACGGTCAGAGCCCCGCAATTCCCAYAATTCCCAAAATTCCCACTTTGCCCGTGGCAAAAAGGACCCTTGAGGTCATTTTTATACACTTTTAAATGTTTTTTTTTAGTGCTGTTGCACCCAAAGTTGGAATTTTCCTCCCTCTGGATCATCCAAATCCCTCCCCAGTCCCTGGAATCCTGCAACTGGCATTCCCAGAAAGAAATCCCTCAAAAATATCCCAAAGAAAATCGGGATGTGGGTGGGAATGGGATTTTTGAAGGGTTTTTTTAGTGCTGTCYCATCAGAAGTTGAGATTTTCTTCCCTCTGGATCATCCAAATCCCTCCCAGTGGGATTTTGGCTTTGAAATCCCAAAAAAKKCCCTGGAAAACCAAATCCCAGCAGGATGTGGGGTTGGAATTTGGGATCCCTGGGGCAGGGAGGGTTTTCCTGGGAGTTCTGTGATGKTGAGGGAATTTTCTGGGAATTTTTCCTGGGATTCTGATCCCGTTTTTCCCTTGCAGTGGACGGATGGACCCCCCCCAGTCCAGTTCCAGGCCCAGAACGGCCCCACCACCAGCCTGGCCAGTCTGCTGTGAATTCCAGGGAAGCTCCAGGAAAATTCCTGGAAAAACTCCAGGAAAACTCCAGGATATCCACCAACAACATCCCAAGAGGGGATAAAAAAAAAAGCATCAAAAGCTTGGGAAAAGAAACAAAAAAAATCCACGGAAAAGCTTCCGAATTCCCTCTGGTAGTGAGAAAAACCCAGGAATTTTCCAGGGATTCCCAGAGCCTCCGGAGCTGCTTTTCCAGGTGGGAATGTCCAGGTGAATCCCAAGGTTTGATCCTGCAGGGAATTGCCAGGAAAGGCTGGGAATCCTCGGGGATAAGGGGATGAAGAAATCATGGATTGGATTCCCAGCTGGAACTCCCCGAGGGGAAATTCCCATTTTTTTGGGAAGGAGGAATTCCAGGATTTCCTGGGATGTCCCTCCCGCAGCCACAGCTCTCCTCACGCCGTTGGGATTGGGAAAAATCCGGAGTTTTCCTGCTGATCCCAAATTTTTCCAGGCTGAAGGCACCACCTGTGCCTTAAGGATTCCCAAATCCTGGGAATAAATCCCAATCCAGAGGTTGGGATGGAATTCCAGCCTTGCCCTCGCCACAAAATTCCCTTTTCCAGGTTAAATTCCCTGGTTTGAGCCCAGTTTATTTTGGARTTCCCAGAAATCTGGGAATGCTGAATCCCAGGAAAAAGCTGGAAGTTTTTCCAGGATCCCAGCAGTGCCTGGGGTGGAACTGAGTTGTTTTTCCCAGTTGGAATTTCTCCAGATTTCTGGGAAAGGGGGAGGGAAAAGAACTCTGGAATTCTTGGAGAGYGGAAAACCAAAGCCCTGGAACTGCCAGAGATTTTTGGGAATTTTTAATCCCACCTGGATGGGAAGGAACCTTAAAARGCCCTTCAAATCCCCTTAAAATTCCCTCATTCCCATCATTTTTCCTTCCCAAATCCCACCTTTTTCCAGAGCAAGAAATTTTTTCCACCCAAATTCCTCAATTTTTCCCTCTGGAATTCATTCCAGGGATGAGGTTTTTATGTCCCATTCCCAAAAATATTGCATTTTCCAGTTTTTTTTCTATGGAAATCCTGGTCCTAGGTCTGCAAAGGACCTGGAAATCCCTGGAAGTTTTGGGGATTGAGGATTGAGAGTTTTTATTCTGGATGTTMTTTGGGATTAAGGAAAATCCTTGGTGCCATTGGAACTCAAAAAAACAGGGAAAAAAATTCCCCAAAATTCCCAAATSCAGGGATTTTCCAGCCTGAATCCAGGGCTGGAATTCCCATGGGAAATTCCAGAGGCTCCCAGGGGTTTTTTTGGGATCCCACCAAGACAGAACRATCCCAGGAATTTTGGGATCTGGGGATTTTCATCAGGAACTGGGGGAGTTTTCCCAGTTTTTGACTTTTTTGGGAAGCACATTCCCAGTTTGTATTTCCTCTGGGGTGCAACAATTCCTTGGAATCTTTTTCCTTGGAATTTTCCTGGCTTGGGAAAGGCTGAAATTCCCAAATCCCAGCCAGGAAATCCAGATTTACCTTTCTAACTCCGTAATGTTCCAGAATATTCTGGAATTTCAGGCCCAACTCAGATCCAGTTTGGAATTTTGGGCTCAAATTCCCAAATTTTGGGCTGGAGAAGCCTCGGGATGATCCCAATCCCAGGGCAGGGACACTTCCACTATTCCAGGCTGCTCCCACCTGCATTTGAGCACTTCCAGGGCGGCCAAATCCCAAAAACATTGGGAAAAACCCGGAAAACAATGGGGAAAAAATTGGGAAAAATCCCAATTCCGGAGAGCTGTGGTTGGGGGTGAGCTTTGGGAATTCCCCAGGTGGGAAAAGAGCCTTTCCCACCCCCCGGAGACGCRGAGGAAGGAGCAGAATTCCCAAAAATTCCCKKAAATCCCCAATTTTCTGCCTTCAATCTCCCGTGAAAATCCATCAAAATCGGTGAAACAGCCGGAAAATCCCTTGGGAATTCTGGGGGGGTTGGGGTGGGAGCTCTGAGCTGATCCCAGGTCCCGAGGGCTCCTCCCGCCACCGGAATTCCCAATCCCCAAATTCCCGGCGGAAATTCCAATGTACAGAGCTTTTTACCATTGTATATTAAATTATTTAATAGCTTTTTGTGGCTTTTTCTTTTTTTTTTTTTTTTTTTTTTTGTGGAGCAGAGCGGGGAAGGAGGAGCTGAAATTCCTTGGAGTTTTGGAGGAAAAGAGGAAAAAGGGAAACCAAACCTGTGGGATCCTTGGGAAAAGGGAAACCAAACCTTAAATCCCTGCGGGAATGATCTGAAATCCCACTGGGACTGGTCCCAAATCCCTGCGGGAACGATCCCAGATCCCACTGGGAATGGTCCCAAATCCCTGCGGGAACGATCCCAGATCCCACTGGGAATGGTCCCAAATCCCACCAGGAATGATCCCAAGGGTTAAATCCCAATGGGAATGATCCCAAATGGGATGGTCCCAAATTCCAACGGGAATGATCCCAAATCCCAGGATTAAATCCGTGCACGAATGATCCCAGATCCCACCGGGAATGATCCCAGATCCCACCGGGCCTGATCCCGGCGGAGCAGCCGGACCGGACCGGACCGGGCAGCTCTGACCCAGATCAGCCCCGGAGTCACGGAGCGGGGACGGCCCCTCCTCATGCCCGGGCCGGGGCCCTGTCCCTGCCCCCGGTGCCGCTCCCGCCGCCCCCCGGCCCCGCCGCGAGTCCCGGCCCTCAGCCGGCCCGGCCGCCACCCCGCCCGCAGAACCGGCTCCGCCGGCCCCGGGGCCTCCCCCGCTTCCTGCCGCCGGCCCCCCCTATCTGCGGCCCCAGCGCGGCCTGCGCGGGCGGATAAGGGCGGCGGGGCCGGCCCCTCCCCGCGCCGCCATCACCTCAGCCGGCCCCGGGAGGAGCCAGCGCGGCCCGGCCCCGGGGGAACCGCCGCGAGCCGCCGGGCCCGGCCCGCCGCYCCGCCCCCTCCCCGCGGGCCGTGCCCTCATTGGCTGCTCTTGGGCGCACTCTAGCTCCTATTGGATGTTTCAACTATCAATCATAGTTAGACCACGCCTCTTTCCTCCCTCATAGCAGGGGCGCGGCGCGCACCACGGGGTCGCGCCGTTGATTGGCCAATATGCCCGTCCATCAAAAACAAACCGCGCCTTTTCATTACTGCTTACTACGGGGGCGGGGCTACTGCTGACTCTTCGCGCCGATTGGCTGCAGCGCAGGCAACCCACCTTTCTATTTGCCGGCGCTGCTGTCAATCATTAGTTTAAAGATTAAAAAAACCCCCACCCAACGCAGCGCCCCAGGCCTGGGCAGGGGGCGTGGCCGGGCGCGAGGGTGTCCCAAATCTGCCTGGCAACGGGGGGGGGCCGAGGGGAGGGGGGGGCACAGGGGAGGGGAGGGGGGAGAGGGCGGGCACGGAGGGGGAGGGGGAGAGGGGCGGGAGGATGGGGGGGGACGGAGAGTGGGGGGGGGGCGGGTCCCCCTGCGCGCGCAGCCCCCCGCCCCCCTCCTGTCAGTGGCCACCTGAGGGAGCCGCCTCCCTCCCCCACGGCCCGCAGTCCGGGCCGGGCCCCGCTGAGGAGGAGGAGGAGGCGGCTCTGAGGGGGCTCCGGACAGTGAGTGACACCCGCGCCTCAGCAGCCCCCCCGGGGGGACGGGGACCAGGGGACACCCCCACACACACACCCCCTTCCCCCTGAGGGCGGCTCGGGGCTCGGGGCAGCGCGGGGGGAGCGCCGGGCACGGCGATCCGGGGKGGTTTGTGAGGGGCACGGCCGTGAGGGGAGAAGGGAGCGGCCAAAAGGCGCCCATGGCGAGGGGGGACCCCGTGAGGGACGCGGGGAGCCGGGCTGAGGGAGAGCGCCGAAGCGCCAGGGGGGTTCACGGGGGATGAAAGTGCGGCCGGGTGTGTGTGTGGGGGGGGTGTGGAGATAATAAAAAGAAAAGCTTAAAAAAAAAAAAGGCAGAAAGAAAAGGTTGGGAAGTCCGAGGGGAGGGTGGGCACGGGTGAGGGGGTGCCAGGGAGGAGCGGGAGTGCATCCTGGGAGTTGCCCGATAGGCACAGCCACCAGAGCATGTCAGCAAAGGCGGATTATTGGTGCCAGAGCCTTGGCAAGGCGGGGGAGGGGAGTGGGGGAGGGGACGGGCCACCACCGGGGCCACCGGGGCACGCTCGGGCCGGGCGGGCAGCGCGGGCAGCCCCGAGGGAGCCCCCGGGGCCCCGGGCACGGCCGTGTGCGCCCCGGTGTGCCACGGGCCCGGAGCGGCACTCCGGAAACACGGAGAAAGTTTTGGGCACGGGGCGGGGAAACGCGGGCAGAGGAGCGGGGATGTGCGGGGAAAGGAACGGGGATGTGCGGGGAATGCTGAGAGGTTTGGGGAGAACGGAGTGGTACAGGAAAAGTTGAGGGGTTTGGGGAAAAGCTGAAAGGTTGAAGGGAAAAACAGGGATGCAGGGAATGCTGAGGGGTTTGGGGAGAACGGAGTGGTACAGGAAAAGTTGAGGGGTTGAAGGGAAAAACAGGGATGCAGGAAAAGCTGAGGGGTTTGGGGGGAAAACAGGGGTGAGTAAGTGCTGAGGGGTTTGGGGGGAAAACAGGGGTGAGTAAGTGCTGAGGGGTTTGGGGAGAAATGAGTGGTACAGGAAAAGTTGAGGGGTTTGGGGAAAAGTTAAAAGGTTGAAGGGAAAAACAAGGATGCAGGAAAAGCCGAGGGATTTGGGGGAAAAGTTGAGTGGTTGAAGGGAAAAACGGATGGAGGAAAAGCTGAGGGACTTGGGGAAAAGCTGAGGGGTTTGGGGGAAACTGAGTGGTGCAGAAAAAGCTGAGGGGTTTGGAGAAAGATGAGGGGTTTGAGGAGAACCGAGGGTTGCAGGAAAAGTTGAGGGGTTGAAGGGAAGCTGGGATGCAGGAAAAGCTGAGGGGTTTTGGGAGAACTGAGGGGCTGGGGGAAAGCTGAGGGGCTGAGGGAAAGCTGAGGATCTGCTGGAAAATCCCAGGGGCTGCTGGAAAACTCGAGGGTCTGGGGCAAAATCTGAGGGTTTGGCCTAAAACTGGAGGGTTTGTCCTAAAATCTGAGAGGCTGAAGGGAAAGCTGGGGATGCACTGYAATACTTGGGGCTCTGCTGGAAAATCCTGGGGTCTGTTGGAAAACTCGAGGGATTTTCTACTGAAAAATCCAGGATTTTGTCCCAAAATTTGACCGTTTGTCCCAAAATCTGAGGATCTGTCCCAAAACTTGAGGGTCTGTCAGAAAAGTTGGGGCTCTGCTTTAAAACCCGAGGGCAAAACCTGAGGGGCTGTCCCAAAATCCAGGGATTTGTGCCAAAACTCGAGGCTCTGCAGGAAATCCTGAGGGTTTGCCCCAAATCCTGGAGTTCTCCTGGAAAACCCCAGGCTCTGAGTGAATCCCGAGGATTTGTGGGATAATCCAAGGATCTGCTGGAAAACTTGGGAGTGTGTRCCTCAAAACTCCGAGGGTCTGCCCCAAAAGCCAGGGATCCTCTGGAAAACTCTGGGATTTGCTGGAAAACCCGAGGGGCTGGGGCAGAACCGCAGGGATTGTCCCAAAGTGCCCAAATCCGGGGCTTTTCCCCAAAACCTGCCGGAAAAGCTGAGAGCCTGGGAAGATCTGGGGTCTGTGGTGGATCCCAGGGATCTGTCCCAAATCCCAGGATTCTGTGGTGGATCCCAAGGGTCCATCCCAAATTCTGGGGATCTGTGGTGAATCTTGGGGATCCATCCCAAATTCTGGGATTCTCTGGTGAATCCCAAGGGTCCATCCCAAATCCCAGGATTCTGCAGTGGATCCCAACAGCTTCTCTGGGAATTCCAGCCCATGCCAGCCAGGAATTCCTGCCCAAAATCCTACCCAAARTCCCCTTTCTCAGTTTAAATCCATTCCCTGTGCCCTGGAATTCCCATCCRYAATCCTAAATCCATTCCCTGMGRCCTGGAATTCCCATCCCGAATCCCAAATCCTCTCCASCTCCTTTGGAACTCCTTGCACCTCTGGAAGCAGCTCCAAGTTCTCCTTGGATCCTTCCCTGCTTGGACATTCCCGGGGTCCAGGGGCAGCCACAGCTTCCCTGGGAATCCCATCCCATTCCCTCCCACKCTCCCAGGCAGGAATCCCTGCCCCAGTCCCACCTGTCCCTGAGGGAAAAGCCAGGAAATCCCAAAGTCTTCCCTGGGAGCCTCTGGAATGAGGCAGAAAAGCYGAGAAGGAATCCCAAAGGAATCTGAGTAACTTTGGGATCTCTCCCATCCCGGGACGTTCCRGCTTCCAATGGSYATGGGGTTTCAGCCAGGGACYTTMGGGGTGACATCCATGGGATTTTTCCAGCTTTGGAATGGAATTTTCCCYGTTTGGGGCGATGTCCATTGGTTTTCCCATTTGGGGATGGCATCCGTGGGATTTTCCAAGTTTTGGTTGATATCCATGGAATTTGTCCGGTTTGGAGTGGTATCCATTGGATTTTTCCAGTTGATATCCACTGGATTTTCCAGCTTTGGGGTGTTAGCCATAGAATTTTCCCAGTTTTGGGATGGSATCCATGGAATTTTCCRAGTTTGGGGTGATATCCATTGGATTTTTCCAAGTTTTGGTTGACATCCATTGGAGTTTTCCCAAAATTTGGGTGCTACCCATGGAACTTTCCAGGTTTGGGACGTTGTCCGTTGGATTTGTCCAAGTTTTTGGTGATATCCGTTGGATTTTCCAGCTTTGGGATGGCATACATGGGATTTTTCCAGCCTTGGGATGATATCCATGGAATTTTCATCACTTTGGGGTGGCATCCATTGGATTTTTCCAGGTTTTGGGGTGATTTTCTCTGGGATCATCCCGTGTTCCCCCTTGCACGAATACTTGGGATTCCTGATCCTGTCTGGATTCAACCTTCCCAAATCCTTCCAAACTCCGGGAATTTGGGGTTTTTAGGGATTTCTTTTTGGARTGGGGCAACAGGAGGGTGAGGGGAAAATGGGAATGAGCTGGAAAAGCACGACAGGAATCTGGGAATAATAATTGATAATTAATAATAATCCCACAGCTCCCAATTCCTGCTGCCATTAATTTGGTGGGAAATAATTGAAATTTGGGATTTTGGATTTGGCTCCAGCCAAACTTCCCTGGAAAAGTCTTTGCCCAAAATCCTGGGGATGCCAGGCACTGATTTGGGGGGAATTTCCCGGGATTTGGGGAGCTCGGAGATTTTCGGGCAGTTTCCTGGGATTTGGGGAATTCTCCGGGAGGGTTTTGGGGGTTCTCCTTGGGCAGTCCTGGGGCTGCAGAGCTTTTGTGGGATTGGGGAATTTTGGGATCAGAGCCGGGCCCTGACCCCGTCCTGGTGCCCCCCAAAGCCGCCGCTCCATCGGCCACCGCCGCTGTCCCCTTGCTGTCCCCACTGTCCCCTCTCTCTGTCCTTGCTGTCCCCTGTCTCTCCTCTCTCTCTGTCCCCTCTCTGTCCCCCCGCTGTCCCCTGTCTCTCCTCTCTGTCCCCTCTCTCTGTCCCCTCTCTCTGTCCCCTGTCTCTCCCCTCGCTGTCCCCCCGCTGTCCCCTGTCTCTCCTCTCTGTCCCCTCGCTGTCTCCCCGCTGTCCCCTGTCTCTCCTCTCTGTCCCCTCGCTGTCCCCTCTCTGTCCCCCCGCTGTCCCTGTCTTCCCCTCTCCTGCCCCCCATTCCCGTTCTCTCCTCTCTGTCCCCCTCGCTGTCCCTGTCTCTCCTCTCTCTCCTTCTCTCGCTGTCCCCCTGTCTCTCCTCTCTGTCCCCTCGCGTCTGTCCCGCCTCTCTCGTCCCCTGTCTCCTGCCCCTCTGCTGTCCCCTGTCTCTCCTCCTGTCTGTCCCCTCTGTCTCTCTCCCCTCTGCTGTCCCCTTGTCTCTCCTCTCTGTCCCCTGTCTCTCCCCTCGCTGCCCTTGTCTCTCCTCTCTGTCCCCCTGTCTCGTCCCCTCGCTGTCCCCTGTCTCTCGCTCTCTGTCCCCTGTCTCTCCTCGCTGCCCTCTCCTCCCCGCCTGTCCCCTGTTCTCTCTCGCTCTCTGTCCCCTCTCTGTCCCCATCTCGTCCACGTGGCCTCCTCCCAGCTGCGGCGCTGCCCGCGCGCCCCCGCCCGCCGCTCCAGCAATCAGGGTCTTCTCTCTCATCGTCCCCGCGACCCCCGCGGCCAATGGCGGCCCGCGACACAACGGCGGCTCCCCCCGCCCGCCGCGCCGGAAGCGGCGGCGGCCGCAGCGCCGTGAGGGCCCGGCCCGGAGCGGCCCCGGGCGCTCCCGGTGCTGTCCCCTCGCTGTCCCCTCGCCGTCCCCTGCCGTTCCCTCCGCTATCCCCCGCTGTCCCCTCGCTGTCTCACCGCTGGCCCCACGCCCGTCCCTCCGCCGGCCCGCCGCTCGGCCGCCCCGCCCCGCGCATGCTCTGCCGGTGCCGCCGCGACTCCATGTGTGAGGAGGCGCATTATCGGCACCGGGAGCCGCGGCGGCCAGGGAGCCACCGGGAAAGCGCGCGCAACAAGCGGAGATGCGGCGGGCCGGCGCGGGGAGAGCGGAGCGGAGCCGGGAGCGCGGGGCGGGCTCGCTGCGGATGCGGCGCGGAGCGACCGGAGCGGCGCCCTGCGAGTTCTCCCGGTAAAAGTTCTGCCGGCTTTTATTGGCTCCGGTACCGGAGCGACGGCGCCGCCGGGATTTTGGGAGAACGGAGGCCGGGATGCGGGAGAGCTGCCGGGGAAGTTCCGGCATTTCCTGGCCGTGCGGGCAGCCCGGAAAGTGCAAAGTCCCGCTGGCCGCGGCTCCGGCCCCGGCCGCCCGTGAGCCCCGAGCCCGCGGCCCCGGGGCCGCTCCGGGATCCCGGGGCTCGTRCCCCCGGGAACCCCAACTCCGCCGCCCGCCCAGCGCCCCGGGGCGCCGCCGGCTTTTGTTTGGGAAAGTTGCTGCGGGCTTTCCGCCGGGCTGCTTCCTCTTCCTCCTCTTCCTCCTCTTCCTCCTCCTTCTCCTCCTCCTCCTCCTCCTCCTCTTCCTCCTCCGCCGCCGCCCCGAGCGCTCCGTGCCCGCTCCCCCCCGCGCTCCGCACCGGGGACACGGGGGGACACGGGGACCCCCCGAAACCCCCCCGGTCACTCCGTGGTCASCCCCCGCTRACCCCCCCGGTCACCCCSCGGTSACCGCGACCCTCCCCGGTGTCCCCGGGGGTCAATCCCCGCTGTCCGAAGCCGCGATCCCCCCCGCTGTCCCCGCGGCCGGTGCCCCCCGGTGCCCCCCGGTGCCGGAGCCCCGCGGTGGCCGCGGCCGGGCCGTGCGGCCGGGCCGGGCCGGGGCCGTGTCACAATAAGAGTCCCCGGCCGCCCTTCCTGCGCCCGGGGCACCGGCAATGGCACCGGCACCGGGATCGGCATCCGCGCCGGGATGCGCTGCCCGGGATCGGGATCGGCGCTGGCATCCGCACTGGGATGGACACCGGGATGGGGATCGGCACCGGCACCGGGATGGTCACCGGGATTGGCACCGGGATGGGCACCGGGATGGGGATCAGCACCGGGATTGGCACCGGCACCGGGATCGGCACCGGGATGGGGGATCAGCACCAGGATCGACACCGGGATGCGCTGCCCTGGGGGGATCTCGGGAATCCCGGGGGTCCGGGGGGATGCGGGACGATGCCGGCCCCGCACAGCACACGGTGGGCAGAGGGAATTGCAGAATTCCAGCCGGGAATTGCAGCCGGGAACGGCTCCCAGGCTGGGATGGGATCCTTCCCGATGGGATCCTGCCAGGGCTGGATCCTGCCGGGATGCGGGGTCGGGATTCCCATCCCGGCTTTTCCTGAGCATCTCCTCACTTTTCCCGGGAGTGGCCCCGCACGAGAATTCCAGCCGGGAATGCCTCACTCGGGATCAGAACTGGGATTCACATCCCGGCTTTTCCTGAGCGTTTCCTGGCTGGTTTTCCAGGATTTTCCCAGCCTGCTGCTCGGTTTTCCTTGGGCTTGTCCGGGGTTGTGCTGCCTTGCTCGGGCTGGCATTGCCGAGCTGTCCCAAATCCCGGGAATGCTCCAATCCCAGCTCGGTCCTGCCGGGAACCGGAGCTGGGAGAGGCACAGGAAGTGACAGTGAGAGAGAGAGAGGGAGAGAGAGAGAGAGAGAGAGGGAGAGAGGGAGAGAGGCCTTTGGGAATCCGGGATGGCAGCGCCGGGATCGGCCTGGGAGCAGTGGGACAGGGCTGGGATTGGGCTGGGATCAGCCTGGGAAGGGGATTGGGATCGGGATCAGCCTGGGAGCAGCAGGAAAGGGACTGGGATCAGCGGAAAAGGGCTGGGATTGGCCTGGGATCAGCGGGAGAGGGCTGGGATCAACCTGGCATCAGGGGGAAAAGGAGTAGGATCTGCTGTGGATTTTGGGAAAAGGCTGGGATCATGGCAGGAAAGGGGCTGGGATCTGCCTGGGATTTTGGGAACGACGTTGGAAGTGGTCTTGGATCAGTGGGAAAGAGGCTGGAAGTTGGGAATGCTGGGAAGTTGGGAATAGTGGAAAGCTGGGAGTGATGGGAAGTTAGGATTGGTGGGAAGTTGGGCTGTTGTGGGAATGTTTCAAATCCCAAAATTCCGGATCCAAACCAGGGATGTCGCTGATGGAATTCCAAAGCTAGAGATGAATCCTGAAAGGGAATAAATCCCTCTTTTCCCATGGATTCGTGGAATTCTGGGATGCTTTGGGGTGAGAAGGCGCTCAGGGATCAGGCAGGGARGTTCCCAGGTTTTTCCAGGCTGCCCTCCCTCTCCTGTTTTTCCCATAAATCCCAAACTTTTCCAGGATTTTCCCACTCCTGATCCAACTGGGGGCTCCTTCCTGAGAATCCCAAGCCTTAACACAGCTGGAATCCCAGAATTCCAGGAATTCCCAGTGAAATCCAAGGAAGTCCAGCTCTCCTGGATCCTCGGAGCTTCCCAAACTCTGGGAAAAGTGGCCGGGGCAGCTCTGAATTCCAAAGGATTTCCTGGATTTTCCAGATCCTCTAATCCACCAACAGCTCGGTGAGCTCTGCTAATTCCCCTGGAATTCCTGGGATCACGGGGCCGGAGCAGCCGGAAAAACCGGGAATGGGCTGAGGCTCTGGGAGCTGCTCCCGGATCAGAAAACTGGGAATGGATGGAAATCTGGGAATTCCATGGATGGATCTGGGAAGGAAGGGAAATCTGGGGATTGCATGGATTTCGGTGGCCTGGAAAATTCGGTGGGATGAATCAGAATTCCCAAATCACCAATTCCCAGGATTGTGTTGTGCTTTGAGATTCCCAAATCCCGGGCTTTGCCATGCTGATATTCCCGATTTTTGTGATGGAGCCATTGTTCTGGGATTCCCAGTTCCTGGGTCTGTTCCAGCATTCCCAAATCCCAGCATTCCAATCCCAGCTGGCTCCCGTCGGGAATGTGGGATTCCGGATTCCTGGAATTCTACCCTCTCTTGTTCCGGCAGGATCCTCGCTCTGGCTCATCCCGGCGGGACCCCATGACCTCCCTGACAGGTAGGAGCTGGTATTTCCTGGGGTTTCCCAGGATTCTGGAATTTGTTTGTATGGGGAATCTTGCTGTGGCCACAGGCCCTGGAATTTTTCTCCAGGAACAGCCAGAGAGGAGGCTCCAAGAGGAGCTTTCCAAAAATCGCAGGAATCGGAGGGATTTGAGCCAATTCCCGAGGAGATCTCCTGGATTTTCCAAGGGACTGGGGAATTCCAGAGGATCCAGAGCTCTGGAATTCCTGCTGGGATTGTCCTGTGGGGACTGGGCAGGCCTGGAGTGGGGATGGGGGATTTGGGGATTTTGGGATTTGGGATTTGGGAGGTTGATTGGGGTTTTGGGGATTTTGGGGTTTTGGATTTTGGGATTTGGGAAGGGTTTGGAGCTGGGAGTGCTCCGGGAGGAGCTGTGGCTGAGCTCTCACCTGGGCTGGGCTCACCTGAGCTGCTGTTCCTCATTGTAGGTCCCGCCTGTGCCAGTGCTCACCTGGCCCGTGCAGGTCTCACCTGTCCTGCTCTCACCTGTGCAGGTTCTCCCCCCACCCCCAGAGCTGTTGGCCTGGGCAGGGTCTCACCTGCTCAGCTCTCACCTGTTGGTTCTCACCTGCCCTGTGCAGATGTCACCCGTGTGGGTCTCACCTGCCCTGTGCAGATGTCACCCGCGTGGGTCTCACCTGTTGGTTCTCACCTGCCCTGTGCAGATGTCACCCGTGTGGGTCTCACCTGCCCAGCTCTCACCTGTGCAAGTCTCACCTGCCCTGTGCAGATGTCACCCGCGTGGGTCTCACCTGCTCAGCTCTCACCTGTTGGTTCTCACCTGCCCTGTGCAGATGTCACCCGTGCAGGTCTCACCTGTGCAAGTCCCAGCTGCCCTGGGCAGGGCTCCCCTGTGGGGGCTCCGTGTGGAGGTGCTCACCTGGGCAGGGCTCACCTGTCCCTGTGCCATCTCACCTGTTCGGGTTTCCCTCTCCCTGTCCCCGCAGGAATTCCGGGATTCCTCCCGGGGTGGATCCGCCCTGATCCCACCCAGGATCCTGCGGGCCTGGAATTCCCGGCAAAGGGAATCCCAGGATGGGAATGGGATTGTCCTGGGATCTGGGATCCTTTGGCTCCAGAATTCCTGGGATAGGGTAGGGGCCAGGATTGTCCTGGGACAGGAATGGGATTGTCCTGGATCCTGTGGCTCTGGAATTCCCAGGAGAGGGAAGGGACTGTCCTTGGAAAAGGCCCGGAGTGTCCCAGGAAAGGGCCGGGATTGTCCTGGGATCCTCTGGCTCCAGCATTCCTGGGAAATTCTTTTTTGAAAAATTTGGGAATTTTGATGGATGAATAAGAAAATTCCTTGGGAATTCKAATTCTCCTGCTGCTTTTCCCGCTTTTCTCTGGGATGATCCCGCTGGGGGGGGAATTCCCGMCGGGAATCTCTGGGATCCCAATTCCAAGGAATTCCCAGCCTGGAATTTCCCCATTCCTGACTGGAAAATGGGAACATTTAAGGATGGAAATTCCCTCCTTAATGAGGAYTTAATTGGGAAAGATCCGATTGCAACTCCTCATTAACATTCAAATATATGCGGGAATATTCAAATTAACTCATGAATATATGAATAAACTTATGAATATTTAAATTGACTCAGGAATATTTCAGTCACTTCCCAAGAAATGAATCTTTGGAATTTTTGGAATTTTTCCCCTTAAAGGAGGAGTTTGGAATGGAAAATCAACAATGGAGAAATAATTAATGAATMATTAATTAATAACGGGAGGATTCGCTTGGAAAATCCCAGAAGAAGTTGGGAATTCTGCTCCTGGATTTCCTCTCTGCATTCTCAAAAAATCCCAGCCAAGGAATCTCAGTCCTTGTGTCCTGAATATTCCAGCTGGGAACAATTTGGGAATAATTCCCGTGGGAAAAGAGGAATTTTTCAGGATTTTCCCTGGCTTTGATCCAGTGAAACCAGAGAATTCCCAGAATTCCCATAAAATCCCGCAAATTCCTCCTGGAATTCCAGCTCCCCCCAGGGAAAATTCACCTGGCATTTGACAGAAATTCCAGAAAATCCTCAGAAATTCCAGGTATTCCCCCAAAATTCCAGGAATTCCCTCTGGATTTTTCCAGGCAGCCTCTGTTCCCCATTTTCGCAGCTCCAGTGGAATTTTGGGATTTTCCTTTCCCACTTTTCCTGAGCCTTTGGAGCTCCAAACTTCCAGGAGCAGGAATTTGAAGGATGATTTTCCCCAAATTCCTGTGGGAATTCCACAAAATTTCCCAAATTTCCCCKAAAATTTCCCTTCCCTTGGATAAAAATTSCATCTGGGAGGCTCCYGAATTCCCGGGCTGGAATTCCTGGAGCTGCTCCAGGGGTTTGATCCTAAATTTTTCCCAGCTCTGGAGGAACCTTGGGATGATTCCTGAGGGATTTGGGACAAACTCCGGGAATTCCCAGTCCTGGATAATCCGAGAATGACCTSGGGGGGAGGGTGGGAAAATCGGGATAAATCCCGGTGGGAATCCTGGGAATCAAAGGGATCCCAGGGCAAGGAATCCCGGGAATTTCAGGGAATTTCCAGCCCGGGAATGACTCCTGGGAAGTCTGGGGAAACCAGGAGAAATCCTGGCAGGAATGAAGGGAATCCCGGGAATTTCAGGGAATTCCCAGCCAGGGAATGACTCTGGGAAGTTTGGGAAAATCGGGAGAAATCCCGCTGGGAATCCCGGTAATCAAAGGGATTCCAGGGCAGGGAATCCCGGGAATTTCAGGGAATTCCCAGCCCGGGAATGACTCCTGGYAAGTTTGGGAAAACCGGGAGAAATCCCGGCGGGATCGGGGGCGGGAATTCCCGCGGGGAATGGCGGGAAGCGGAGCCAGCCCGGGATTCCCGGCGGGAATTCCCGGTCCCAGCCGGCATTCCAAGGGTTAAGCGCTGCCATTTTGTTCCCGGAGATTTCTCGGGAATGGCGCGGAAATGGCAGCGCTTAACCCTTGGAATGCCGGCTCGGGAATTCCAGCGGGATCCGGGGATTCCCCTCCCCCTCTCCTTTCCCGGGAATCCCCATCCCAAAATCCCGGGAAAAGCGGGAGCGGGGCTTTCCCAGGGCCCTGATCCCGCTTTCCCACCTGTTGGGATCCCAAAGTTTGGGGTGGAAAATGTGGGATTGGTGCTGAATTCCCAAAGAAAAGTTTGGYAATTTCCCRTGGCATTGCCACATGCGAGGATTGGCATCGTRCAGCCCGGAATTCCCATGGATTTTCCTGGGAAATCTCGGGAAAATATTCCCAGAAAAGGGAATTCTCAGGAATTTTGGGATGATCCAAGGCTGGGGTATCCAGGAATTCCTCCTGGGAATCCTCAGGAGCAGCGAATCCATGGAAAACATTTGGAAGTGTTGGAATCCCACTTTTCCACCTCTGGGAATTTTCTGTTCCCAAAATTTTGGTTGTTGGAATTTTGGCMTCCAAAATTCCAGGAGAGGAATTCCAGGATGTGGGAAAAGATGGAATTTTCAGCCCAAATTTCTCCTTTTTTTCTGGAATTTTATTGGAATTTTCATCAGGATTTTATTTGGGAATTTCCCTCCAAATCCAATCCTGCTCCCATTCCTAGAAAATCCTTCAAATCCTCCTTTTCCAAGGTTTCCCTGGGYTTTTGGTGGAATTTTTTCCTTAATTTCTCCCTTTTCCTGCCCTGGGCACTGGGATGGGCTGGAATTCTCCTGGGAGAGATTTTCAGCAGGAAAAACACCGGGAATTCCCTTTTCCAGGGCTTTTCCAGCCCTGTCCCTTCACTTTTCCAGGGATTTCCCATCCCTTTCCCGGCCCTATTTCCAGGGATTTTCCAGCCCATTTTCCATCATTTTTCCCTCCTTTTTCCAGGCTTTTCTCCTCCCTTTTCCTGGGATTTTCCAACTCCTTTTCCAGGGTTTTTCCCTCCCTRTCCCAGCCTTTCCTGGGTTGGTCTTTCCAGACTCGTGTCTCCCTTTTCCCYGGATTTTCCAGCCCCTTTCCCAGATTTTCCCCTCCTTGTTGTCTCTCAGCTCCCGGCATCTTTTCCCGGGAATTTTTACTTTTCCCGGGACTTTCAACTCCCCATTCTCTCCCCTTTTCCCGGGATATTTTCCTCCCTTTTCCCGGGGTTTTCCCCCTCCTTTCCCAGGATTTTTTAACCCTTTGATGTCTCCCTTTTCCAGGGATTTTTTTCCCCTTTTCCTGGGATTTTTAACCCCTTGATGTCTCTCTTGTCCTGGGATTTCCCCCCCACCTCTCCCCGTGATTTTTCCCACCATTCCCGGTGTTTTTAACCCTTTCCCYGGATTTTTTCCCCYMGATTTTTCCCGCCAMTCCCAATGTTTTTAACCCTTTCCCGGGGTATTTCCCCCCCGCCCCCACCGTGCCCGGTGTTTTTAACCCTTTCCTGGGATTTTTCCCCCTGCTGTTTTTAACCCTTTCCTGGATTATTTCCCCATGATTTTTCCCGCTGTTCCCTGGTGGTTTTATGKTTTCCTGGGATTTTTTCRCCGGTGTTTTTAACCCTTTCCCGGGGTATTTTGCCCATGGTTTTTCCCGCCATTCCCGCTGTTTTTAACCCTTTCCCGGGCTGATTCCCCGCCGTTTTTAACCCTTTCCTGGCCGCCCCGCAGGCCCTCACCATGAGTGAGGACTCATGCCGCACCCGGAGCCAGAAGCGCGCCCTGGAGCGGGACTCGGAGCCCGACAGTAAAAAACTCAGGATGGACAAAGGAATTCTGGGCTCCGAGCTCAGCTCCGAGGGGGACATGAAGATCAAGGCGGATCCTGGAGCCGGGAAAATCCCGGGAACGCTGAAAAGTGGGGAAGTCAAAGCCACCATCAAAGTGGAGCTGCCGGCAGCAGGGGATGAGCCCGTGGACATGAGCACATCCAAAGGGTGAGCATTCCTTGGAATTCCAGAAATTCTTGGGCTTGGGGAAGGGTTGGGATCCCTTTTCATCCTGGTTTTTATTGGGATGTGGCTGGGGTGGAGTTGCAGTTCAGTTTTTGGGAGGTTCTGGTGCCACATTCCCGGTTTTTCCTTTGGAATGGTGGAAAAGTTGGGAAGAGAATCCCAGCCCATTCCAGAGGCAATTCCTGCTGATCCAGACCCTATCCCAGCCCCATTTCCTTGGAGCTGCCAATGGAATTCCTGGAATTCCAGCAGGAAAAGGAGTTTGGGAGTTGGGAATTTCTCATTCCCAGCCTTTATCCCAACCCAGTCAATCCCAGTTTTCCAGCTCCAGGGAAAAGCTGGGAATGCTCCACCTGTGCCACTCCCAGAGGGAAATACCTGGATTTAGGAATTTCCTGGATTTGGGGTTTCCCAGGCTCGCTGTGCCCTCTAGAGGGCGTTCCAGACCCTTTGGAATTCTCCCATTCCTGAAATTCCTACCCTGGGCCCTTTTCCCAGCCCTGGAATTCCCTGGGGGGCTGGAAYAGCCTTGGAAAAAGGGCTGGGAAAGGACTGGAGAAACCCTGCAGAAGGAATGGAAAAAGGGCTGGGAGAGAGTTGGAAAAGGAATGGGAAATGGGTTAGAAAAGGATTGGGAAAGGATTGGAAAAGCACTGGGAAAGGGTTGGGAAGGGCTGGAAGGGTGTTGGAAAGGCTGCTCCTGGAGTGACCCCATTCCCAGGATTTGCTCCCCTTGC
>NDFG01000605.1:145169-177258 GCA_002167245.1 Sporophila hypoxantha | reverse complement strand
AAGAAGAGATTTGGGAACACGTGGAAAGTGGGAAAAGCAAGCACGAAAGAAAAAGAAACCATGAATAACGCTGGGATGGTTTTTCCCTTTCCTCCAGCCCCAAATTCCCCGATTTCTGACGTGTATTTGGTGGGAAAAACAACAAGAAGAGGGGTTGGGAAACAAGAAAAGGGGTGTTGGGAATCAATGGGAAGAGGAGGTTGGGAATCCATTTGCAAGTGGTGGCGATAGAAAGATAATTAGAAGGAAAACCATGGGAAAAGAGGAATTGCCTCCCACTCCCCTTCCAAAAAACCCCCAGAAAGCCAAGAACAGACCTGAATTAACCCAAAAGTCCGTTTTTATGGGAACACACCCCATGGGATGTTCAAAAAGCAACCAGGGGGGAAATCCCGAAGTCTTCCCATGGAATGGGAAGGGCGAGGAGGGGGGAAGTCACTGGGCCGCTCGGACCGGGGGGGCATAATCAGATTGGCGGCTCTGCTTGGAGGCGGCGTTGGCCCCCCCGAGCAGCGGGGCGGCAGCCAGAGCCCCGGAACGCGGCTGGACGGAGGGCTGGAAAAACGGGAAAAGACGGTGAAGAAACCGGTCAGAGTGGGGCTGGGAAGGAGGGGGAATGGGGGAAATAATCGGAGGAATAATGCGGGGAAATGGCGGGGGAAATGGGGAAAAAGGATGGGAAAGATGGGAATGGAGGGAAACATGGGTGGGAAAGCTGGAACATGGTAAAAAAATTGGGGGGAAAGCATTGGAATTGTGAATGGGGAATGGAAATGTGGGGATTTTGTGGGAATGGGAAGTTTTGGATCTGTGGAGGGAAAGGAAAAACAGGGGGAAAAAGGGAGGAGGGAAGAAAAACATTGGGGAAAAATCCTGGAGAGAAATCAGGAAAGGAAAAGCTCCAGGAGAAATCATGGGAAGAGGAAAAGGAATCAACAGGAGAAAGGAAAGAATCCTGGGAAAAATCTGGGAGAGGGAAAGAAAAGAGTGAAAAGAAAAGGGGAAGGAAGAAACAAGTTCTGGCAAAAATCATTGGAGGAGGAAAAGGAAATGAGGAGAGAGGAGTTTGGAAAAGCTTGCTGCCCGAGATCCAATCCTCAAATCCCCGTCCTGTGCTGGGCTGGGAATGTTTCCCTAAAATTCAAACTTTCCTCTGCATCCCAGATCTCTGGCATTCTCCTCCTCGCAGCCTGGGATTCAGGGATCTCCTCCTTTCCCCAGGATTGTGGATGTTGGGATTCCATCCATTCCCAGCGAATCTCTTTCAGCTCTCCCTCATGGAATTCCTGACACTCCAGCAAAACCCAACCCAGGTTAATTCCACCCAAAACTTCCAGAGGTATTTTTGGGATAACTGGATTATTGGATTAACTCCAAGATTCCTGAAAGTCTTCCAGTTCCTCTGGAAGTGGTTCCAAGGGTAAACGATTCCCACACCTCTGGATTTGGAATGGCTCCTAAAGGAGAGAGCAAATCCTCCCTTTCCTGGAATTCTGGGGGTTTTCCAAACAACTTTTCGACAAAAAAATCCCTTCATGCTGGACAGTTTGGGAATTTGAGTCCACTTATACCAGAAAAAAAACAGGAATGTTCTAATCCAAAGGATTCCAGGGATATTACAGTGTGCCTGGTTTTCCTGGATTTCCTTCCCTGAGGATTCAAGGATTCTAAATTCAGTCTGGAATGGGATTTTTTTACCAACCCTGAATCCTGGATTCCCTCTCCAGAAAATGCTGGATTCCTTCCCAGAAAATCCTGGGATTCCTCAGCAATTCCAGAAGAATCCAAAAAAAAATGAAAAAAAGATTCCCTTGGCAATTCCAGAGCAATTCCCCTGTTCCCCACAGGGAATTCCCTGGCTCAGCATCCTACTGCAGATCCAGCCCACCTTTCTCCCAGGCCCGTTATCCCTAAAACCCGTGGGAGCTGGGCGATCTGGCCACTTTTCCGGCTTTTCCGGGAATTCCCGGCTTTCCCGGCTCCCACGACCTGGAGGAAGTCTTTCCAGCGGGAACAGCCTGAGGCCCCGACAAGGCGGGGCGGTGGCCGCAGCGCTTCCAGAGGGGCCCGAGGAAAGCTGGAAAAGGAAAAAAGCGAAAGAGAGCAGGGACAAAGCGGGAAAGCGGGGAATGCAGAGAGCAGGGAGCGACGGGCGAGATGCCCGGAGCTCCGAGGGGAAAATCCTTGGAGGCAATCCTGATGTGGCACCCACTCCTCCTGGTCGCGCTCCAGGCGAAAGGGTTTTGAGAACTGGAGGGAAAAATCCTTGCGGAATTGGCAGGAAAATTGGTGGGAATTAGTGGAAAATCCTTGGAATTGGCAGGAGAATCCTTGGAGCTCACAGGAAAATCCTGCAAATTTGGTAGGAAAGTCCTTGGGGATTGGCGGGAAAAGGGGAAGGGGAGACACCAGGGAGTTTAAAAATCCCAGGAAAAGGCTAAAAAATGCCAGAAAAAGGTTTAAAAAAAATCCAGGAAAAGAGCTTGCAAAAATCCAGGAAAAAGGCCACAGCAGGGGCTTAAAAACCAGGCCCTGGAAAAGGGCTGGAAATTCCTGGAAAGCGGGATTTTCCTACCTTGGGCGCCGGGTCTCCTTCTGGCTCTGGCTTCCGGAGCTTCTTGAGCAGCACTAGCTGGCCTTCCTCAGCCTCAGCTCCTCCTGCAGCTGCTTGATCAGGCGCTCCGCTGCTCGGCTCCGCTGGAATGCCAGAAAATCCCCAGGGAAATCCCAGGAAGAATCCCAGGGATAACGGGGAGGAAACCCGGGGGAGGGCAGAGACACAGGCATGGTGACAATTCCAACTGGGACTGGGGATGGGAGAAGTGAGGGGGCAGGGAGTTCAAAGGGAAAATCTGGGATTTTTTCCATGAAAAAATTCATGGCAAAGAGTAATGAGGAGAATTTCCCAGCTGGAATTGGCTCCTGGGTTTTGGATCGTGAATGAATGGGAATGGATGGAGCTGGGAGGGGAAAATGTGGCTGATCCTGGTTTTTTTCTGACCCGGTTAATCCTGACCCAATCCCAGCCCAATCCCAGTTAACCCAACCAATCCGCAGTCAAATCCCTGACCCAATCCCAGTTACTCCCAGTTAACCTGACCAATCCAGTTAATTCCAACCCAATCCCAGTTATCCCAGCAGACTCACCAGCAGGGCCTCGGGCCAGGCTCGGGCAGCGCCAGCCGGGCCAGCCTGGTTTATTCATCAATCCAGTTACCCAGACCCAATCCCAGCTACTCAGTTATCCTGACCACCAGTTTACCTCAGTACCCACGCCAATCCCAGCCAATCCTGACCGCAAATCCCAGTCTACCCAGACCCAATCCCAGCTACCCTACCCAATCCAGCAATCCTGCCCAACACCCAGTTACCCAGACCCAATCCCAGCTACCGACCCAATCCCAGCCATCCTGACCCAATCAGTTACCCCAGACCCAATCCAGTCAATCCTGCCCAATTCCAGTTCTCCCAGTTACCCCTGAACCCAACCCCAGTTCCTCCCAGCTCTCCCAGAGACTCACAGCAGGGCCTCGGTGCCGGGCTCGGGCAGCGCCAGCCGGGCCAGCCCGTTGACGCGGGGCTCGAGGGCTCGTTGTCCGACAGCACGATCACGTCCGGGGAGGGAACCGCCGGCTCCGCCGGCACTCCTGGAGCCACGGGAAACAAACCGGGAATGGGCAGGAGATTGCAGGGAAACGGGGGAGAAAACCCCGGAAATTGGCAGATGCAGGAGAAACGGAGCAACCCGCGGGAACAGGGTCAGCGAGTAGCTGGGATTGGGTCTGGGGTAACTGGGATTGGGATGGAATAACCCAGGCTGGCCCGGCTGGCGCTGCCCGAGCCTGGCACCGAGGCCCTGCTGGTGAGTGCTGCTGGGAGGAGCTGGGAGGAACTGGGGTTGGGTCAGGATTGGCTGGGATTGGGTCTGGGGTAACTGGGATTGGGATGGAATAACCCAGGCTGGCCCAGCTGGCCCTGCCCGAGCCTTGGGCCGAGGCCCTGCTGGTGAGTCTGCTGGGAGTAACTGGGATTGGGTTGGAATTAACTGGGATTGGGTCAGGGTTAACTGGGAGTAACTGGGATTGGGTCAGGATTGACTGGGATTGGGTTGGGTTAACTGGGATTGGGCTGGGATTGGGTCAGGATTAACCGTGTCAGAAAAACCCAGGATCAGCCACATTTTCCCCTCCCAGCTCCATCCATTCCCATTCATTCACGATCCCAAAACCCAGGAGCCAATTCCAGCTGGGAATTCTCCTCATTTACTCTTTGCCATGAATTTTTTCATGGAAAAAATCCCAGATTTTCCCCTTGGAACTCCCTGCCCCCCTCACTTCTCCCATTCCCCAGTCCCAGTTGGGAATTGTCACCATGCCTGTGTCTCTGCCCTTCCCCCCGGGTTCTCCCCGTTTCCCTGGGTTTTCCCTGGGATTTCCCTGGGATTTCCCTGGGATTTCCCTGGGATTTTCTGGCATTCCAGCGGAGCCCAGAGCAGCGGGAGCGCCTGATCAAGCAGCTGCAGGAGGAGCTGAGGCTGGAGGAGGCCAAGCCTGGTTGCTGGCTTCAAGAAGCTCCGGCAGAGCCAGAGCCAGAAGGAGACCCGGCGCCCAAGGTAGGAAAATCCCGCTTTCCAGGAATTCCAGCCCTTTTCCAGGATTCCAGCCCTTTCCAGGTTTTAAGCCCTTGCTGTGGCCTTTTTCCTGGATTTTTGGAAGCTCTTTTCCTCGGATTTTTTGAAACTTTTTCTGGCATTTTTCCTTTTTTCCCCGGATTTTTAACTTCCCTGGTTCCCCTTCCTTTTCCCGCCAATCCCCAAGGACTTTCCTACCAATTTGCAAGGATTTTCCGTGAGCTCCCAGGACTGCATTCCCAAGGATTACAATTCCTACCAATCTGCAATTCCAAGATTTTCCCACTAATTCCCACCCATTTTCCTGCCAATTCCCAAGGATTTTCCCTCCAGTTCCAAACCCTTTCCCCTGGAGCGGACCAGGAGGAGTGGGTGGCCAATCCCAAGGATTTCTGCCAATTCCAGGATTTTCCCCTCAGATGCCGGGCTCTCGCCGTGCGCTCCCTGCTCTCTGCATTCCCGCTTTCCCGCCTTTTCCCYCTGCTCTCTTTCCGCTTTTTCCTTTTCCAGCTTTCCTCGGGCCCCTCTGGAAGCGCTGCGGCCACGCCCCCGCCCTTGGTGCGGGGCCCTCAGGCTGTTCCCGCTGGGAAAACTTCCCTCCAGGTCAGTGGGAGCCGGGAAAGGCCGGGAATTCCCGGGAAAAGCCGGGAAAAGCTGCCAGGATCGCCCAGCTCCCACGGGTTTTAGGGATAACGGGCTGGGAGAAAGGTGGGCTGGGATCTGCAGTYGGATTGCTGAGCCAGGGAATTCCTGTGGGGAACAGGGAATTTGGTCTGGAATTGCCAAGGGAATCTTGGGATTCTCTCTGGAATTGCTGAGGGAATCCCAGGATTTTCTGGGAAGGAATCCCAGCATTTTCTGGGAYGGAATCCCAGGATTCAGGGTTGGAAAAAATCCCATTCCAGACTGAATTAAATCCTTGGAATCCTCAGGGAAGGAAATTCCAGGAATCCAGGCACAGCTGTCAATCATCCCTGGAATCCTTTGGGATTAGAACATTCCTGCTTTTTTTTTCCTGGGATAATGGGACTCAAATTCCCAAACTGCTCCAGCACGAGGGATTTTTTTTCGAAAAGGGTTTGGAAAACCCCCAGAATTCCAGGAAAGGGTGGGATTTGCTCTCCTTTAGGAGCCATTCCCAAATCCAGAGGTGTGGGAATCTTTACCTTGGAACCACTTCCAGAGGAACTGGAAGACCTTCAGGGAATCTTGGAGTTAATCCAAATAATCCAGTTTATCCCAAAAATACCTCTGGAATTTTGGGGGAATTAACCTGGGTTTGGTTTTGCTGGAGTGTCCAGGAATTCCAGAGGGAGGAGCTGAGAGATTCCCTGGGAATGGGATGGAATTCCCAACATCCCAAATCCTGGGGAAGGGGGAGATCCCTGATCCCAGGGGCTGGGCAGGAGGAAATGCCAGGACTGGGATGCAGAGGAAAGTTTGGAATTTTGGGAACATCCCAGCCCAGCACCAGGAGGGAATTTGAGGATTGTAATCCTCGGGCAGCAGCTTTTCCAAACTCCTCTCTCCTCATTCCTTTTCCTCCTCCATGATTTTTCCAGAACTTTTTCTTCCCTCCTCCTTTTCTTTTCCTGCTTTTCCTTTCCCTCTCCCAGGATTTTTCCCGGATCTTTTCCTTTCTGTGATTCCTTTTCCTCTTCCATGATTTCTCTTGGAGCTTTTCCTTTCTCCTGATTTCTCTCCAAGGATTTTTCCCAATGTTTTTCTTCCCTCCTCCCTTTTTCCCCCTGCTTTTCCTTTCCCTCCACAGATCCAAACACTTCCATTCCCACAAATCCCAACATTTCCATTCCCCATTCCCACAATTCCCAATGCTTTCCCCCCAATTTTTATCCCATTTCCAGCTTTCCCGACCCATTTTCCCCCATTCCCATCTTTCCCATCCTTTTTCCCCCATCTCCCCCCCATTTCCCCCATTATTTCCTCCGTTATTTCCCCCATTCCCCCCTCTTCCCAGCCCCACTCTGACCGGTTTTTCCCYTTTTTCCCGTTTTTCCAGCCCTCCTCCAGCCGCGTTCCGGGCTCCGGGCTGCCGCCCCCGCTGCTCCGGGGGGGCCAAGCGGCCGCCTCCAAGCAGAGCCCCCAGATCGTGATGCCCCCCCTGGTCCGAGGGGCCCAGGTGAGCTTCCCCCCTCCTCCCCTTCCCATTCCATGGKGAAATTCGGGATTTCCCCCCCTCTGGTTGCTTTGAACATCCCATGGGGTGTGTTCCCATAAAAACGGGACTTTTGGGGTTAATTCAGGCTGTTCTGGCTTCTGGGGGGTTTTTGGGAGAGGGAGTGGGAGGCAATTCCTGCTTTTCCATGGTTTTCCTTCTAATTATCCTTTCTATCCCACCAATTCKATGGATTCCCAACCTCCTCTTCCATGGATTCCCAAKCCCCTTTTCCTTGTTTTCCCAACCRCTCTTCTGTGTTTTCCCAGCAAATCCACTCAGAAATCYGGGAATTTGGGGCTGGAGGGAAAGGGAAAAACATCCCAGCTGTTATTCCATGGTTTCTTTTTCTTCGTGCCTTGCTTATTCCCACTTTTCCACGTTTTCCCAATCCCTTTTCCACGTTTTCCCAACCCCTTTTCCATGTTTTCCCAGCAAATCCACACCATCCGGCAGCACTCGAGCACGGGCCCGCCGCCGCTGCTGCTGGCGCCYCGCGCCTCGGTGCCCTCGGTGCAGATCCAGGGCCAGAGGATCATCCAGCAGGGCCTGATCCGCGTGGCCAACGTGCCCAACGCCAGCCTGCTGGTCAACATCCCCCAGGTGAGCCTTACTGGGATTCCTGCTGGGAATTCCCACTGGGAATAGGGTGGGAATGGTGGGCATGACCAACGCCAGCCTGCTGGTCAACATCGCCCAGGCTGGCACTGCCCCAGTGGGTGGCACTGGGGACTCGCCTGATTCCCAGTGATCCCAGTGATCCCAGTGATCCCATTCTCTGATTCCCATTGATCCCATGGGTCCCATTCTCTCCGCAGGCGTCCCCCACGTCCCTCAAGGGCTCGGCGGTGCCCTCGGGCCAGGCGGGCACGGCCCCCGCGGGTGGCACGGCGCTGGGTGGCACCGGGGAGGCCCCTGATTCCCAGTGATCCCACGGATCCCATTCCTCATTCCCAACGATCTCGTTCTGGTCTCTCTCACAGGCGTCCCCCACGTCCCTGAAGGGCTCAGCGGTGCCCTCGGGCCAGGCTGGCACGGCCCCTGCGGGTGGCACGGCGCTGGGTGGCACCGGGGAGGCCCCGGGCAGCCGCCAGGCTGCGGCCAAGCTGGCGCTGCGCAAGCAGCTGGAGAAGACCCTGCTGGAGATCCCCCCGCCCAAACCGCCCGCGCCCGAGATGAACTTCCTGCCCAGCGCCGCCAACAACGAGTTCATCTACCTGGTGGGGCTGGAGGAGGTGGTGCAGAACCTGCTGGAGAGCCAAGGTGAGCCCGGGAGGGGCAGAGCCCGGCTCAAACCCGGCTGGGATCAGTTAAACCTGACAGGGATTGGTTAAACCTCACTGGGATCACTTAAACCTGGCTGGGGTCAGTTAAACCTGACAGGGATCGGTTAAACCTGGCTGGGGTTAGTTAAACCTCCAGAAATGCAGGGTTAAAACGTGACAGGAATCTTTTAAACCTCCCAGAAATCATTTAAACCTCACTGAAACCTCACTGGGGCTGACCTGCCATGTTTGTCCCTCAGGGAAAGGGTGCTGTGCCAATCCCAAGCTGTTGTCCCTCAGGGACGTTGGCAGCAGTGCTGACCCGCCATGTTTGTCCCCAGAGAAGGTGCGTGGCCAATCCCAGGTGTTTTGTCCCTCATGAAGGCCACACTGGGGCTGATCCGCCATGTTTTGTCCTCAGGGAAGGTGGGTGGCCAAACCCAGGTGTTTGTCCCTCATGAAGGGCCTACACTGGGCTGATCTGCCATGTTTATCCCTCAGGGAAAGTGGCGGTGGCCAATCCCCGTGTTTGTCCCTCAGGGACGGTGGCAGCAGTGCTGACCCGCCATGTTTGTCCCTCAGGGAAGAGTGGCGGTGGCCAATCCCAGGTGTTTGTCCCTCAGGGACGGTGGCAGCAGTGCTAACCCGCCATGTTTGTCCCTCAGGGAAAGTGGCTGTGGCCAATCCCAGGTGTTTGTCCCTCATGAAGGGCCACACTGGGGCTGACCCGCCATGTTTGTCCCTCAGGGAAGGTGGCGGTGGCCAATCCCAGGTGTTTGTCCCTCAGGGACGGTGGCAGCAGTGCTGACCCGCCATNGTGGCGGTGGCCAATCCCAGGTGTTTGTCCCTCAGGGACGGTGGCAGCAGTGCTGACCCGCCATGTTTGTCCCTCAGGGAAGGTGGCGGTGGCCGTGTCCTGCCGGGAGCCCTACCTGTGTGCCCAGTGCCACACGGACTTCACGTGCCGCTGGCGGGAGGAGAAGAACGGCACCATCATGTGCGAGACCTGCATGGCCTCCAACCAGAAGAAGGCCCTGAAGGCCGAGCACACGAACCGGCTCAAGGCCGCCTTTGTCAAGGCCCTGCAGCAGGAGCAGGAGATCGAGCAGAGGATCCTGCAGCAAACGGCCCCGCCCGGGCAGCCCAAGGCCGAGCCCGTGGGGCAGCACCACGCGCTCAAGCAGGTGAGGGAGCGCCCCCAGAGCCGCCATTTCCTGGGGGAAAAGGGTCCCGGGCTGGGGTGTGGCCTGTGGGGTTTGGGCCTCGGGTTGGGTTTAGGGTGAGGGCGTTGTAGGCGTTGTGCCAGGCTCTGAAGATCATACAYACCCAGAGAGCATCCAGTCCCTAAAATCATCCAATCCCAAAAATCATCCAGTCCCAAAGATCATCCAATCCCAAAAATTCCAATCCCAAAGGTCATCCAGTCCCAAAGAAAGTCCAGTCTCAAGACCATGCAGTTCAGCAGCATCCCAGGTGATTTTGTCTTTGCTCCCTGCAGAGCTCYGGCCAGCTGTCCCGGGGCGCCTCCCGGGGGGTGCTGCACACCTTCAGCTCCTCGCCCAAGCTGCAGAGCTCCTCGGGCAGCGCCGCGCTGGGCGGCCGGCCCGGCAAGCACGCCGACAGGGCCGGCAGCAAGGGCGGCGCCGCCTGGAAGAAAAACCCCATCAGCACAGGTATGGCACCCCGGGGATCCCACACTGCCCTGGGATCGCCGCCAAAATTCCCAGATTTGGGGTGGGAATTTTCCTGGGGTGGTGCTGAGGGTRTGAGGTGAAAGTTGGTGTCAACACCAGCCAGAATTCCCAACTTTGGGTGGAAATTTTCATGGAACAATGCCAAAGGTTTAAAGTGAAAGTTGGTGTCATCACTGCCCAAAATTCCCAATTTTGGGGTGGGAATTACTTTTCCATGTGGATTTTCATTATTTTTCCCTCATTCCTGAGCCATTCCATGATTCCATAATTCCAGATGGCTCAAATCCTGATTTTTGATCCAAAAGCTTTGAGTTTTCCTGGGATGAGTTTGGAACCTTGAAGATGCCAGATTCTGGCGGGATAATCCATGTTTAAATCCTGCTTTTCCATATGGATTTGGCATTTTTAAAGCACTATTTTCCCTCATTCCCAAGCCATTCCATAATTCCAGAGTGCTCAAATCCTGATTTTTGATCCAAAACCTTTGCYTTTTCTGAGATGAGTTTGGAACCTGCAGGCGCTGGATTGCAGTGGGATAAACCCGAAGGCGCTGGATTGCACTGGGATAGTTGCACTGCATTTTCTATGCTGTTTTAAATTCTTTTCCCTCATTCCCAAGCTATTCCATGACCCAAAATTCCCTTTTTCTGCAGGTGGGGCCCTGCCCTTCGTCAGCCCCGCGCTGGCCGTGCACAAGTCGGCCTCGGCCGTGGAGCGGCAGCGCGAGTATCTCCTGGACATGATCCCGCCCCGCTCCATCCCACAGTCGGCCACGTGGAAATAATTCCCGAGGGAGAACTTTTCCAGGCTCTGCCATCCTTTCTTTTCTACCACAGTTCCGTGGAATCTGCTTTAATCCCAGCTGGATAARGCCCCGAGGCTTTCTAGGATGCAGCACCACCACTCCTCATCCGTCCCTGCCGGGAGAAGTGACCGCGTCGGGGTGGCCGAAGCCCGGCTCCGTTGGCTCCCAGATTTTTCATGGAAGCTGGCAGGGAAAGGGGGAAGAATTCCTTAATTTTTTTTTTTTTGGCTTTTTTTCCGTATTTAGTTTTGAAATTTTTTTGGCACCAGCACAAAAAAAAAAAAAAACAAACCATGAAAGGACTCAGCGACTCCTCTCTGCCTTTGCCGACGCTGAACTTTTTGCCGGGAACGCTCCGGAATTCCGGAATTTTGGGGCGTGGAGAGAGGATTTCCAGCCCCATCCTGCGTTTAGTGAGCCGAGTTCATGGCTGCTCCTTATCCCTGCTCCTCTTCCAGCCGGGAAAGCAGGTGGCACATCCCGAGATCCCAAAATTCCGACGATCCCAAGAAGAAGAAGAAGGAGAAGAAAAGGAGAAGTGCAAATCCCTGGTTCCGGTTGAGTTTGGTTTGGTTTTCTCCCTTAGGGATCGGCTGCCGCCCAAACCTTGGCTGGGAGGTGGGAATTGCTGCYGGAAATTCCCACTTTTTTCCTTGGGTTCTGGTTGGAATCAGACTTTGGAACCGTTGGTAGTTTCCAAACCTTGCAGTTACTGAGAGACAAAATCCACCTTGGTTCTTTCTCATCCCGTGAATTTTGGGCCTTCCCGACGTTCCCAGAGACTCCAAAGCGAAACTTTTTGGGAATTTTTTTTCCTTTGGGAGGGTTGGTTGGGTTGGTTTGGTTTTTTGGTTTTTTTTCCTTCCTTTTCTGTTGTTGTTTTGAGGGATATTATTCCAAAATTTACAGGAATTCCAGAAGCTGATGCAGGCAGGGAGGGTTGGGAGCCGTTCCCAGTTCCCACTGGGAATTCCGGCCGTTCCCAATCCTTCCCTCCGTGGTTCGAGTTCTTCCAGGCATCCCAAGCATGCTCCTGTATCCATTTGGGATGGAGTTTTCCATCAGTTTTTTGGGAATTCCAGAGGTTCAACCCAAAATCCATCCYGGGGCCAGTTTGGTTTCATTTTTGGTTTCTCARCCTCTTTTTCCTTGGGCTTCTTCCCGAATTCCAGACYAATCCAAGGGGCAGAATTCCAGGCCTTATTCCAGTGAGGAGAATTCTTTGGGAAATTTGGGGAAATTTCTTGGGGAAATTATAAATATATATAATTTAGAGATCTATATATATTAAAAAAAAATGTAGGGGGGGGAGAAATTCAGGAAAATCCGGATTTATTTTCTTAGGAATCTCTGAAGCCAAGAATTCTTCGGGATCACCCCCCTCGGATCTGAGGGACAAAACCCCTCCCTTTTCCCACTTTTCCTGGTGTTTCCATATTTAGGGATTTAGTTTAGGGAAAAAAAAACCCAATTCAACAGCCTTGTTTTCCAAACTGGGATTTGTTGGCTAAAACCCCCGGAATTCCCAGCTGGACGCGGATTTTGGGGTGTTATCCATAGGGATGTGAAGAGCTCAGATGTGGGAATTTGGTTGGAATTTTGGAATTTGGAGTTTTCTTTTCATTCCAAGCTTGGACTGGGAGATGCCACCAGAGGGATGACGTGGAATTCCTTCAATTCCATTGGATCTTATGGAAAAATTGCCGTTCCTTTCCCACGTGGAATTTTTTGGGGCTGGTTTGGGGGAATTTTCCTCTCCTGGTTTTTTTCCTCATGGATGCCAACGTTTGGAAAAAGTTCATTTATTCCCAAAAAAAAAAATCATAACAAAATTCCTCCAATTAAAATCCAATTTTTTTTTTTTTTTGGGGTGGGGGGAAACCTGGTTCCTTGACTCCCAGATTTTGGATGATTCCTGAAAAAAAAAACAGGGAATGAAAGAGTCACAGAAGGATTCAATGATAAAAATGATGTCAAAACTTTCTGGATCCCAGCAGAATTCCCCTGGAAATTGGAATTTCAGCCAATTTTGGTTCATTAAAATAATCAGGAATGTTGGAATTGAAGGATTTGGAATCACAAATCCAAACAAGTCTCTGTGTCCAGACTTGCAAATATTCCATCCCAATTTTTGTTTTTGGATGGTAATTCAGGATTAATCCCAAAGAAAAATTATTTGGGGGACGGGGGAGACATTTGTGTGGAAGGGGAGGGAAAACCGAGCACGGATTGGGGCTGGAAAACCAAAATATTTTGTGGGGTGGGGCTGAAACTCCAAATTCCCACCTGGAATGTGACTCCTGGGATCCAGCCTGGTTCTGATGTGTTTTTTTCCGGAATGTTCTCYGAATGCTGCCGGGAATTTGGAGGATTTGTTTGATTCCATCCACATTTCTGCCAAATTTGGGATCAATCTGGGAAAAGATTCCATGTTGGAATGCTGGGATGGTTTTTCCTTGGCAGTCCCAGTTCCATGTTCCGGTGGGGGTTTTTTGGGATGGGGATGGTTCAGGTTCAAAGTTGTTCCAACTCTTCAACACAGATTTTCCAAACCTCTTCCCAGTCTCCTTTTTCCAGGAAAAAGCTCCCCAAAAATGGGAAAAACGGGGGGAAAAAAACCACAATGAAATGGAAAATTCCCATTGTGGAATTCTGCCCTGGAAYGGAAATGTTTGGGAATGGTGGAGGAGGGGGGAATTTGGGAACAAATCCTGGTTTTATTCCTGTTGCTGGATCCCCTTTGGGATTCCGGAATCCCTGAGATCTGTTGGATCCATTTTGGGATTCCCAAATTCCTGAGGGCTTTTGGATTTCTGGATTCCCTGTGGCCCTTGAATCCCTTTTAGGATTCCCGATCCCTGAGATCTCTTTGATCCCCTTTGGGATTCCCAAATCCCTGAGGCTTTTGGGATTCCCAGTCCCAGAGATCTCCTGGATCCACGGGAGCACACGCACCCGTCCCGTTCCCACAGACCCCTCGGGATCCTGGATCCCTTCTCCCGCCCTCCCGAGCTGCACGAGCTGCTCCGGGGGGTCCCTAAAGCCATAAAATTCCCGCTCGGAGCCGCCGGGAGTTTGGGATGTCCTGGGACACCGCGGGGAGCGAGGAGGCGCCGCTGTAATTCCCATTTTAGCAGCTTGTGGAATAAAAAGATCCCGGATTTTCATGGGACGATRCCRGCGGTGGAACCGGGGCGGCCGTGTGCTTGTTTCCTTGGATTTCCTTCCCSACAGAGGGAAGGGATTTGGAAAAAAAAAAGGGTTGGAATTTTTTTTTTCTATCCAAGGCTCTTCTTCCTCAGCGTTCCCAGCTTGGAAGAAAAYGTGAACTCCTGAATTTTTTATATCCCAGGGATTCCTGCAGCTGCCATTCCTGAGGAYAACAAAGGAAATCCAAAATTCCAGCGGATTCAGGATTGGGTCTTATTCCATGTCTATTTTATCCTCATTTTGGGAKTTCTTCCTTTACCTCTGGGTTCTCCCAGCCAGTTATCCCTTTGTTTGTGGGGAACAATTGGATTAGAATTCCCAAAGTTGAATCCCAGATGGAAAACTGGGAATTCTAGCTGCAGGAAGGGGTGAAATGGAGGAAATTCCAGGAGATTTTGGGGAAAACCCCAAATTTGGCTCATTTTTCCCTCTCCTTTGGGACGGAAGGAGAACAGGGTGGGATTTTTTCCCCTTGGATTTGTTGGGACTCAAAATATTCCATAAWAAATCCCAAAATTTAATAATTCTCACTAATCCTGCCAGTGGAAGGATCCAGAATCGTTAATTAATCAATAATTAATTGGGAAGGTTGGAATTGGAATGACAATAAACAGAGAAACTCCTGGATCTGCCTCASATTCCCAGGATTTTGGGGGTCAGGATGGATCTCGTGGATCCATCAGACCCAGACAGAGCCGGATCTACTCCTTCCTCTCCCGAGGATTATTCCCAAAAAAAAACTTGGGAGAAGGGGAAAAGAAGGCAGCAAAAATCCAGGATTTTTGTGGATTTCATGTGGAATTTCATGGATAGAGCATCTTCAGAGGCACATCCTGACGGAGCAAATCCATAAATCCAGAGCCTTCTCCACTCCCACCTGGAATTCCTGCTCCAGCACCCTTGGATTTCACCRGAACATTCCAGGAAAACTCATGGAGCCGTTGGATCGTTTCCCTCTGGAAGGAGAATGGGCCAAGGACATTCCCAGATGGATTTGTCCCCCGATTCTGGATAAAATCCAAATTCTCTGAGCCTGGGAAGAGCCACGGCCACGCGGGAATTCCCATGGGATTGTCCCAAATTCCTATGGGATTGTCCCAAATTGTCACCAGTCACACTGTGGGATTGGGAAAAGAGGGGATCAGGGAATGGATCCCGCTGTGGGTGAAAAGCCCAGCTTGGAGGGACAGGAAAAATTCCGGATATTTTGGGTTTTCTTGCCGGATTTCCATTGCGGTCCTGTGGGGTTGCCCGGGGAATGCCGGGAATGGATTCCGTGAGGGGAGATGATCCCAAGGAATTGATGGATCGTACTGGGTGGGAGGATGATCCCAGGGAATCGGAGGGTCCCGTTGGTGGAGATGATCCCAAGGAATCGATGTGGCATTGCCTTTTAAAGCGCGCGTTGCCCCTTTAAATGGGGTCCCCACGATCACGTGGCTACACACGTGAGTTTCCCGCGCGCGGGAGCTGGGCGGGCCGGCGCGGGCGCAGTGACGTCACCGAGCCGCGCCGCGATGGCGGCGCCGAAGGTGAAGCAGGACATGGCCCGCCGGGCGGGTACGGCCCCATCGACTACAAGCGGCACCTCCCGCGCCGCGGCCTCTCAGGTGAGCCCGGGGGGGAGCCGGGGCAGGAGCGGGCCGTGCGGCCGCTCCGCGCCTGAGCGCCCCCGCTCCCCTCCCGGCCCTCAGGGTACAGCCTGTTCGCGCTCGGCGTGGGAGCCTCCTGCTCGGATACTACACCCTCGTCAATGGAACCGCCAGCGCAGGTGACGCTGCGAGCCCCCCGCGGCACCCGGCCCGATCCCGGGGCTCCTCCCTGCGCTTCTGGCCCCGCGGTGGGCTTTTCCCACCCGGCACCCCGAGCCCCGGGACTCCGCAGTGCCCCCGGGATCCCTCAGTGCCCATGCCCATTCCCAGTGGTTCCCAATCCCATTGCCCCATTCCCAGTGCCCCAGTCCCAGTGCCCCAATCCCATTGCCCCGTTCCAGTGCCCCATTCCCAGGCCCATTCCCAGTGTGCCCCTTCCCAGTGCCCCGTTCCCAGTGCCCAATCCCAGTTGCCCCTCCATCATCCAGTGCCCCATTCCCTATTGTCCCCAATCCCCATTGTCCCCAGATATCCCAGTCTCTCCTCCCAGTCCCAATCCCAGTGCCCCGTTCCTCAGTGCCCCTTATCACCAGTGTCCCCTTCCCAGTCCCCCAGTCTCTCATTGTCTCTCCTTTCCTCCTATGGTGTGCGGCCCAATACCCAAGTGTGTCCCCGATTCCCAGTGATGCCCAATTCCCACGCCCATTCCCAGTGCTTCCCAAATCCCGTGCCGTGCGTTTCCCAGTGCCCTTGCAGTCCAGGCGCTCCATTCCCATTCTCCTCACTCCCTATGTGGTTTCTCTCTCTCTCTCGCTCTTTTCTCCCCTTTTCTTGTCCTTCTCTATGGTCTGGTGTGCTGATCGAGGAGCTGGAGGCTCGGATCGCGCTGATGCCGCTGCTGCAGGCGGAGTCCGACCGCAGGTGCGGGGCTGGGATCCCCCTTGATGGGACTGGGAACTTCCCTTTGGGACTGGGATCCCCCTTTATGGGATTGGGAACTTCCCTTTGGGACTGGTGTCCCCCTTGATGGGACTGGGAACTTCCATTTATGGGACTGGGGTCCCCCTTGATGGGATTGGGAACTTCCCTTTGGGACTGGGAACTCCCTTTATGGGATTGGGATCCCTCTGTGGGATTGGGATCCCCCCGTTGGGATTGGGAACTTCCCTTTGGGACTGGTGTCCCGCTTTATGGGACTGGGATCCCCCCGTTGGGATTGGGAACTTCCCTTTGGGATCGGGATCCCCTTTGGGATGTGGGAATTTGGGCTGGGGATGCCCTGTGTGGGGTCGGGGTCCCTTCCCGTGCCCGTGTCCCTCAGGACTCTGCGGTTGCTGCGGGAGAACCTGGAGGAGGAGGCCAAGATCATGCGGGACGTGCCGGGCTGGAAGGTTCGGGATTCCGGGGGGAAGGGGCAGGACGGGGGGGCTGCTCTGGGATCCCGTGGGATGCAGCCACCCCCTGGGTTGGGCTCTGTGGGATCCCGTGGGATTTAACTCCATGGATTTGGGATCCCATGGGATTTAACTCCACGGATTTGGGATCCCATGGGATTTAACTCCACGGATTTGGGATCCCATGGGATTTAACTCCACGGATTTGGGATCCCCTGGCACGGGGGCTCACTCCTGGCACTCTGTGTCCCTCTGTCCCTCCGTGTCCCTCTGTCCCTCTGCGCTGTGGGGCGCTGCCCTGACCGGGGCGGAGAATCCCGGGAATTCCCAGCGATTAACAGCACAATTCCCGACAATTCCCATCACAGTTCTGGACAATTCCTGGCACAACCTGTCCACATCCTGCGCGAGCGTGGCCCTCTGACAACGGAGAGCTCTAAGAAGGCATGAATGAAGCGCGGGCGGCGGAGACAATGAGAGCGGTGTGGGAAAGTGGGACGAGGCAGCGGGTGGCCTGGCAGGAGGTCGGCTCGGGCGGGTGGCCGGGAGCGGAAAAAGGGTGCGAGGGGTACGGAAACCAATGAGGACACCCAGCTGTCATTTCAAAATGCAACTAGCAAGAGGGATGTTAGACGGCACACGTGTCCGACCGCAGTTCCCGAGGGAACGTGACCTTGTCCTCATGACACGATCCAGTCTGCCCTCGGGCGAGGCGGACACGTCTGGGAAAAAGGCTCGTCAACTGGGGATGCTTGCAACAGCGTTGACCGTTGTCATCCAAAGTGTTGGGGTTTCCCCAATTGGGCTAAAACATTCTAGGAGCTGTCGTGAAAATTACGGGATCCCGGGAGGGCAGATGGCCTCGTATACCGCCCCATGTCGTTTTCGCATTAAGCGAGAACCGCTCTGGGGGAGAGTTACACCGCGAACCTGGAGGGCTGGCAGGAAGCACACACGGGCGGCAGCACGCTGGTCTCCGAGCGGGAGGCATGGCACACAGTAGACCTGGCTCGGCCCGGCGGGGACCACGCGTTCTCGGGAGCTTTTTTTTTCAGTGGTAGTCTTGTTTGGCTTATGCTTGCTGTTTGTTTTGTTCCTACCCCCGGTCCCTTTTGCATTTCTTCGTCCGAGTCCGTTATCCCTGTTTTTCCTTTCTTGTTCTATTTTTTTCTTCTTTCTTTTTTGGTCTTCTGTCTTTATTCTTCCTTTTTTTGGTTTTCATCTTGTTTATTTCTTTTTTTTCCTTTGTTGTTTCTCTTGTTCTTTATCTTCTTTTCTTTCTTCTTTTTTGTTTTTCTTCGTTTCTTATTTCTTCTCTTTGGTCTTTTCTTGTTTCTTATTTTTTTTTTTTTTTTTTCTCTGGTCTGTATCTCTTTGCTCTTGGTTTCTCGTATTCTTTTCTTCCTGGTCTTTCTCTTTGAGTCTATCGCCTTTTTTCTCTCTTTGTCTGTCTGCTTGTCTCTTGTCGCTCTCGGTTCTTTCTTATCTTTTTTTTTTCTCTCTTGGTTTTTTTTTTTTTTTCTTTTCCTTTTGATATTCTCTTCCTTGTTTCTTTTTGCTATCGTCACTCGTCCGTTTATTTTTTCTGGTTTTCGTTCTATTTTTTTTTTCTCTGTTTATTGTTTCTTTAGCTTATGTTCTTTTTCGACTATTATATGTTTTTATGTCTTTTTTTTTTTTGTTTTTATTTTTTTTTTTTTTCTTTTATTTTGGTCTCTTCTGTGGTTTGTGTCTCTCTATCTTTTTTATTCTCTTTCTTGTCTGCTCTCTTTCTTTCGATTTTCTTGTTATTTTTTTCTATTTTCTCTACTATGTTCTCTCTTATGTTTTCCTCTATCTATTCTTCTGTTTTTTTTTTTTTTTTTTTTTTTTTTGATATATTTTTTGATTAATTTTTTTTTTTTTGTTTGTTTGTTTTTTTTTTTTTTGGTTGTTTTTTTTTTTTTTCTTCTTTTTTTGTTTCTTCTTCTTTATCTATTCTTCTCTGTTGTTCTTCTCATTCTCTTCGTTTTTTTCTTCTCGTTTGTTCTCTGTTTTTTGTTTTGTCTTTGCTCTCTTTATCCGTATTCTATTTTTCTGCTCATGTGTTCTTCTGTCTCATCTTCGTTTTGTCTGTCGCTGAGTTTCTCCTCTTTTTATGGTCTGGTCTCTCTCTCATTGTTTTCTCTGTCCTTTTTCTATTTTTTTTTGTTGTCTCTCTGTGTCTTCTTTTCTTCTTTGTCGTCTTTTCTCGGTCTTTTTCCTTTTGTCTGTCTCCTTCTGTAGCATTTCTTTTCTTCCTTTTTATTTTTTTTTGTTTTTTTGTCCTTGTATATTTGTGTATGTATCCTCTGGGATTTGTCTGTTCTGTGTTTTTTGTGTTCTTGTTTTTTCTGCTATACTGGTCTGGCTCTTTTTTTCTCTGTTGTGTGGTACCTTGATCTTTTCTTGCTCTCTTTTTCCCTCGATCCTTTTTTTTTTTTTTTTTTATTGTTCGGTTATCATTACCCGGGGGCATCTCTGGACCTTTTTTTTTTTTTTTTTTTTTCGCTGAGTCTTTCTTGTTGTGGGCTGTTGCTGCGTGTGCTAGTCTGGCGCTTGTTTGGTCTGGCATTCTCTTTTTTTTTGAGCTTCGGGGTTGCGTGCCTGCCTCGGGTCTTTTAGCCGGGGTATGCTCTTTTCGTTTGCCATCCGTTTTTTTTTTTTTTTTTTTTTTTTTTGTTTTTTTTTCCTTGTTCGTGTTGGTTCCTTCTGTGCTATCGCTTTTGGGTTCATATCTAGGGTGCTTGTGTTCCTTTCTGGGGTTCATTGGTCTGTTTTCTGCTGGTTCTGTTTTTTTATGTCGGTATTTCTAATTTTCGTTCTTTTCTCTTGGAGTTTCGTTGTCTGTGGTGGTCTCTCTGCTTGGGGGTTACCTTTCTTCTTTTTTTTGTGCTTGCTGTCATTTAATCGTTGTAGGGTTACCTTTCTTTGTGTTGTTTTGTTGTATGTCTTTTCTCTTCTGGGTATCTTGGAGGTCTATTTTGTTTTGTTTTTTTTATTATGCTTGCTGTATTGCTCTGTGCGTTGGATGCGTGTTTTTAATCTCGTTTAGCTGGTTCGGCGAATGCCGAATTCTCGTTTTCTCTGTTCATGGTTAGCTGGTTTTTTATCCTTCGGTTCTGTGTGAGTCTTTGGTTCTTGCGGTATTCTTTTTTTCGTCTCGGTTGTTGTTTATATGTCTTGTGAGCCTATCCTGTGTAATGTTTGTTTTTTGTCCATGTATGGTATATGTCTTTTCTACTTGTGGTGATGGTTTTATGCTGGTGTTTTTCTTTTCTTGTTGTCGTTTCGTGTTAATAGGTTGCGTTGACGGTGGTAGGTGCTTTTTCCTGGTTCTCTCTTACTCACTGTTTATTGCTCTGCCTGGCGGATTATGGTTTTTTTGTTGCGTTTTTCCTGTTTTTTATGGTAGCACTGCTGCGGTCTTCCTTACTTTTTTTTGTGTTTGTTTTTTGTTTTTTTTGTGATTTATGCGCGTTACTGGATATATTTTTGTGTCGCCTTTGGGTAGGATTTGTTATGCTTCTCTGTATGTTTTGTCGGATGGGTGGGTACCACTGTTTTTTCTTTCTGGAATTGCTTTTTTTTGAGTTTAAGTTGTCTGCCATTTGTTTTGGGGTAGTCGGGATTCTCGTCTTCGCGATAGTGTGTGCCTATGTGATTGCTAGGCAGCGGTTGCGACTACCGAGGATCCCAGGTGAATGCCGTGTGGAAATGCTCTCACGGGGCCTCTACCGGTATGCTCTGCAAGGGAGATGCGGAGGATGTAAGTCTGCCTGTGGTGCCCTTGTTTCACCGGAGACGCCTGCCAGGTGAATTGCTCGGAGGGAAATTGCGCCTGGGCCCCTACGTCTATCGCGCGCTTCTCGTGTTGTATGTGTGTCCTGAGGATGGCTCCTGTTGTGTGTGTGTTTAGCGGTGATTTTATCTTTTTTTTTTATTCTCGCCATGTGTGTATATTTTGCTCTTGATGGATATGTTCTTTTTTTCTCTCGGGTTTTGCCACTGATTATCTCTTTTTTTGCGGGCCTTATTCTCTCTGGTGTAATTGCTTGATTTGAATGGCGCTTCTTGGTCGCCTTATTTATTATTTTTTTTTTTTTTTTTTCCTGTGTATGTCGCTCGGGATTGTGTTGCCTTGGAGTGATGCTTTTCTTCGTCTATTTATTCTATCTGTTGATTCGCTCTAGGGAATAAGACGAGGAATGGCTTCCGGGTCCACCGGATCCCCAGGAATGCCGAGGATGCCTCGGTCCCACCGGATCCCCAGGGAATGCCGAGGATTGCTCGCGTCCACCGGCTCTCCCGGGAGTGCCGAGGATGCTCCGTCCCACCGGCTCTCCCGGGAGTGCCGAGGATGCTCCGGTGGAGCGGGGCGCGCTCGGCGGTGCCGCCGCGGGGGGAGGCGGCTCCGGTTGCCCCCGCCCCGCTCCCGCTCCGGCCCCGCCCCGGAACGCCGCCCGTGGTTCCCACCGGGAAATTTCAACCGGGGCCGAATTTTGGGGTTAAAACCCCCCAGATCGGGGCTTTCCCAGCGGGATCCGCAGCCCCGGGAGCGGGGGACACGCGGGGAGGGACGAGGACAGCGCCCTCCTCCATCCCAATTCCCAGGCCCGAATTCCGCGGGAAATCCCCCGGGAGCTGCCGAACTCCAGAGAGAGAGAGAGAGAGAGAGAGAGAGAGAAAGAGAGAGGAGTGCGGGAGCCACGGGTCCCAAGCCCAAAGGGGGATACAGAATCCCGGAGGGGGATCCCCGGTTTCAAAGGAGGAGATCCCAATCCCAAAGGAGGATC
This sequence comes from Sporophila hypoxantha, assembly GCA_002167245.1. Lineage (NCBI taxonomy): Eukaryota > Metazoa > Chordata > Aves > Passeriformes > Thraupidae > Sporophila > Sporophila hypoxantha. The sequence continues at coordinate 155,678 of NDFG01000605.1, read as the reverse complement.
CCCAATCCCAAAAAGAAGATCCCCAATCCCAAAGGTAGATCTCAATTCCCAGGGGCAGTTCCAATTCCTAAGGATTTACTTATTTATTTATTCGTTATTTATTTACTAATTATTAATGAACAGGCGTCAGAAGAAGCTCAGGCTGGGGGAATCAGCCTGGAGAGGACGGGGAAAGGGGGGAAAGTTCCGGAAGGGCCGGGGGAGGCGGGCTGGGGTCTGGGTGTCAGACGTAGTTCTGCAGCCCGAACTTCTCTCGCTCCAGCTCGGCCGGGGGCCGCAGATAGTAGAGCTCCTCCAGCGGGGGGGCACCCAGCGATCCGTGTGGAACCGGGACTCGCCCACCTGCACAGCGGGAATGGGTGGGGATCACTGGGAATGGGCTGGGAATCCCCGGGAATGGGCTGGGAATTGTCGGGAACTGGCGCTGGGAATCACCGGGAAATGGGCTGGGAATCCCCGGGAATGGGCTGGGAATTGTCGGGAACTGGGCTGGGAATCACCGGGAATGGGCTGGGGATCACCGGGAATCGGGCTGGGAATCGCCAGGAATGGGCTGGGAATTGTCAGGAATTGGGCTGGGAATTGTAGGGAATTGGGCTGGGAATCGCTGGGAATCACGGAATTGGGCTGGGGATCACCGGGAATGGGCTGGGGATCACCGGAATGGGCTGGGAATTGGGCTGGGAATCACCGGGAATGGGCTGGGAATTGTTGGGAATTGGGCTGGGAATTGAGCTGGGGAATCCCGGGAATGGGCGTGGGAATCCCTGGAAGTGGGCGGAATCACTGGGAATTTGGGCCGGGTAATTGGTCGGAATTGCGCGGAATCACCGGGAATTGGATGGAATTGTCAGGAATTGGGCTGGGAATCACCGGGAATCACTGGGAATTGGGCGGGAATCACCGGGAATTGGGCTGCGGAAGGAATTGTGCCAGGAATTGTCCAGAACTTGTGATGGGAATTGTCGGGAAATTGTGCTGTTAATCGCTGGGAATTCCCGGGATTCTCCGCCCCGGTCAGGGCAGCGCCCCACAGCGCAGAGGGACAGAGGGACACGGAGGTGACAGAGGGACACGGCGTGCCAGGAGTGAGCCCCCGGCCAGGGGATCCCAAACCCTGGGGAGGGGCCATTCCCAGGGATCCAAACCGTGGAGTTCAAATCCCACAGGATCCCAAATCCGTGGAGTTAAATCCCACAGGACTCCAAATCCGTGGAGTTAAATCCCACAGGAGTCCCAAAATCCATGGAGTTAAATCCCACGGGATCCCAAATCCATGAGTTAATCCCACGGGATCCAATCCATGGAGTTAATCCCATGGGACTCCCAGAGCAAGCCCCCCCGTCCTGCCCTTCCCCCCGGAATCCCGAACCTTCCAGCCCCGGCACGTCCGCATGATCTTGGCCTCCTCCTCCAGGTATCTCCCCGCAGCAACCGCAGAGTCCTGAGGGACACGGCACGGGAAGGGACCCCGACCCACACAGGCGCATCCCAGCCCAAATTCCCCACATCCCAAAGGGGATCCCGATCCCAAAGGGAAGTTCCCAATCCCAACGGGGGATCCCAGTCCCATAAAGGCGGGACACCAGTCCCAAAGGGAAGTTCCCAATCCCAACGGGGGGATCCAATCCCAAGGATTCCCCCAAAACGAACAGAAGCAGCACTCAACAATCCAAAAAACAAACAACTAAACGAGTAAAATACAACACCAGTCCCAAAGGGCAACACACAGCTTCCTATCAATCCACAAATCACACACAACACACCACGGGGACACACACGACACCCACCCCACGTACCTATATCAGAGATTAATCATAAAGAGGAGACAACATACAGGAGAAGTTCCATACCCATAAAGGGGGATCAACAGTCCCAAGGGAAGTTTTTCCCACGTCCAACCATCAAACCAGGGGGATCCCAGCCCGCACCACTGCGGTCGAACATCCGCCGCAGACCAGCGGATCCAGCCGCGATCGAGCCTCCGCTCATCGATCAGCACACCAGACCATAGAGAAGGACAAGAAAAGGGGAGAAAAGAGCGAGAGAGAGAGAGAAACCACATAGGGAGTGAGGAGAATGGGAATGGAGCGCCTGGACTGCAAGGGCACTGGGAAACGCACGGCACGGGATTTGGGAAGCACTGGGAATGGGCGTGGGAATTGGGCATCACTGGGAATCGGGGACACACTTGGGTATTGGGCCGCACACCATAGGAGGAAAGGAGAGACAATGAGAGACTGGGGGACTGGGAATAGGGCGACACTGGGATAAGGGGCACTGAGAGAACGGGGCACACTGGGATTGGGGACTGGGAGGAGAGCACTGGGATATCTGGGGACAATGGGGATTGGGGAACAATAGGAATGTGGGCAATGGATATAGGGGCAACTGGGATTGGGCACTGGAACGGCACTGGGAAAAAGGGGCCACTGGGAATGGGCCTGGGAATGGGGCACTGGAACGGGGCATGGGATTGGGGCACTGGGAACTATGGGGCACTGGGAATGGGCAATGGGATTGGGAACCACTGGGATGGGCATGGGCACTGAGGGATCCCGGGGGCACTTGCGGAGTCCCGGGGGCTCGGGGTGCCGGGGTGGGAAGCCACGCGGGGCCAAGAAGCGCAGGAGGAAGCCCCGGGATCGGGCCGGGGTGCCCAGCGGGGGGCTCGCAGCGTTCTACTCTGCGCTGGCGGTTTCCATTGACGAGGGTGTATATCCGAGCAGAGGCTCCACGCCGAGCGCGAACAAGGCTGTAACCCTAGGGCCGGGAGGGAGCGGGGGCGCTCAGAGCGCGGAGCGGCCGCCGGCCGCTCCTGCCCCGGTCCACCCCCCGGGCTCACCTGAGAGGCCCGCGGCGGGGAAGGTCCGCTTGTATCGATGGGCCGTACCCGCCCGGCGGGCCATGTTCCTGCTTCACCTTCGGCGCCGCCATAGCGGCCGCGGCTCGGTGACGTCACTGCGCCCGCGCCGGCCCGCCCAGCTCCCCGCGCGCGGAACTCACGTGGTGTACACGTGATCGTGGGGACCCATTTAAATTTGGCAACCGCGCGCTTTAAAAGGCAATGCCACAATCGAATTCCTTGGATCATCTCCACCAACGGGAACCCTCCGATTCCTCCCCTGGGATCATCCTCCCACCCAGTACGATCCATCCAATTCCTTGGGATCATCTCCCTCAGGAATCCATTCCCGCATTCCCCGGGCAACCCCACAGGACCGCAATGAAACCGGCAAGAAAACCCAAAATATCCGGAATTTTTCCTGTCCGGCTCCAAGCTTGGGCTTTTCACCACAGCGGGATCATTCCCTGATCCCCTCTTTTCCCAATCCCACAAGTGTGACTGGTGACAATTTTGGGACAATCCCATGGGAATTTGGACAATCCATGGGAATTCCGTGGCCGTGGCTCTTCCAGGCTCAGAGAATTGATTTTATCCAAAAAATCGGGGGACAAACCATCTGGGAGATGTCTTTTGGACCCATCTCCTTCCAGAAGGGACGATCCAACGGCTCCAATGAGTTTTCCTGGAATGTTCAGTGTGAAATCCAAGGGTGCTGGACAAGGAATTTCCCAGGTGGGAGTTGGAGAAGGCTCTGGATTTATGGATTTGCTCCGTCAGGATGTGCCTCTGAAGATGCTCTAATCCATGAAATTCACATGAAATCCACAAAAATCTGGATTTTTGCTGCTTCTTTTCCCCTTCTCCCAGTTTTTTTTGGGAATAATCTCGGAAGGAAGGAGAGATCCGGTCTGTCTGGTCTGATGGATCCACGAGATCCATCCTGCCCCCCAAAATGCCTGGAATCTGAAGGCAGATCCAGGATTTTTTCTCCTGTTTATTTGCATTCCAATTCCCACCTTTACCCATAATTATTGAATTAATTAACGATTCTGGGATCCTTCCACTGCAGGATGAGTGAGAATTATTAATTTGGGATTTATTATGGAATATTTTTGAGTCCCAACAAATCCAAGGGGAAAAATCCACTCTGGTTCTCCTTCCGTCCCAAGGAAGGGAAAATGAGCCCAAATTGGGGTTTTCCCAAAATCTCTGGAAATTTCCTCCATTTTCATCACTCCTTCCTGCAGCTAGAATCCAGTTTTTCCATCTGGGATTCAACTTTGGGAATTCTAAATCCACTTGTTCCAACAAACAAACAAAGGGATAACGGCTGGGAGAACTCCGAGGTAAAAGAGAAGTCCCAATGAGGTAAAATAGACATGGAATAGACCCAATCTGAATCCGCTGGAATTTTGGATTTCCTTTGTTCTCCTCAGGAATGGCACTGCAGGAACCTGGGCATATAAAAATTCAGGAGTTTCACCTATTTCCTTCAAGCTGGGAACCGCTGAGGAAAGAGCCTTGGATAGAAAAAAAAAAAATTCCAAACCCTTTTTTTTTTCCAAATCCCTTCTCTGTGGGGAAGGAATCCAGGCTGGGCGACTGGCGGCATGCGCAACTGGGCACTGGGACTGCGGGCGAATGGGCTGGGATCACTGGGAATGGGGCTGGGAAAACCCCGGGAATGGGCTGGGAATTGTCGGGAACTGGGCTGGGAATCACCGGGAATGGGCTGGGAATCCCGGCGAATGGGCTGGGAATTGTCGGGAACTGGGCTGGGAATCACCGGGAATGGGCTGGGGATCACCGGGAATGGGCTGGGAATCCCAGAATGGGCTGGGAATTGTCAGGAATTGGGCTGGGAATTGTAGGAATTGGGCTGGGAATCGCTGGGAATCACGGGAATTGGGCTGGGGATCACCGGGAATGGGCTGGGATCACCGGAATGGGCTGGGAATTGGGCTGGGAATCACCGGGAATGGGCTGGGAATTGTTGGGAATTGGGCTGGGAATTGAGCTGGGAATCCCCGGAATGGGCGGGAAATCCCCGGGAATGGGCTGGGAATCACTGGGAATTGGGCGGGAATTGTCGGGAATTGCGCGGGAATCACCGGGAATTGGACTGGGAATTGTCAGGAATTGGGCTGGGAATCACCGGGAATCACTGGGAATTGGGCCGGGAATCACCCGGGAATTGGGCTGGGAATTGTGCCAGGAATTGTCCAGAACTGTGATGGGAATTGTCGGGAATTGTGCTGTTAATCGCTGGGAATTCCCGGGATTCTCCGCCCGGTCAGGGCAGCGCCCCACAGCGCAGAGGGACAGAGGGACAACGGAGGACAGAGGGACACGGCGTGCCAGGAGTGAGCCCCCGCCAGGGGATCCCAAACCCCTGGGAGGGGCCAAATCCCAGGGATCCCAAATCCGTGGAGTTAAATCCCACAGGATCCCAAATCCGTGGAGTTAAATCCCACAGGATCCCAAATCCGTGGAGTTAAATCCCACAGGATCCCAAATCCATGGGAGTTAAATCCCACGGGATCCCAAACCATGAGTTAAATCCCACGGGATCCCAAATCCATGAGTTAAAATCCCATGGGATCCCAGAGCAGCGCCCCCCCGTCCTGCCCCTTCCCCCCGGAATCCCGAACCTTCCAGCCCGGCACGTCCCGCATGATCTTGGCCTCCTCCTCCCAGGTTCTCCCGCAGCAACCGCAGAGTCCTGAGGGACACGGCACGGGAAGGGACCCCGACCCCACACAGGGCAATCCCAGCCCAAATTCCCACATCCCAAAGGGGATCCCGATCCCAAAGGGAAGTTCCCAATCCCAACGGGGGGATCCCAGTCCCATAAAGCGGGACACCAGTCCCAAAGGGAAGTTCCCAATCCCAACGGCGGGGATCCAATCCCACAGAGGGATTCCAATCCCATAAAGGGAGTTCCCAGTCCCAAAGGGAAGTTCCCAATCCCATCAAGGGGACCCCAGTCCCATAAATGGAAGGTTCCCAGTCCCATTCAAGGGGGACACCAGTCCCAAAGGGAAGTTCCCAATCCCTAAAGGGGGATCCCAGTCCCAAGGGAAGTTCCCAGTCCCATCAAGGGGGATCCCAGCCCCGCACCTGCGGTCGGACTCCGCTGCAGCAGCGGCATCAGCGCGATCCGAGCCTCCAGCCCCTCGATCAGCAACCGCCTGCAGGGACAGCAACGGGAGAACGGGGAGCTGGGGACACTGGGAGTGGGGCACATGGGAATGGGGCACTGGGACTGGGGCACTGGAACGGGGGCACTGGGATTGGGGCACTGGAATGGGCAGTGGGATTGGGACACTGGATCTGGGAAGGCTCACAGTCTGACAGGCAACTGAGGACTTGGTATCCTGCAAGGCCCAAAAAAAATTCTGGGTCACCTGAGGAGGAGTGGTGTCAAATGTGGGGCACTGTGTGGAATAGCTAAAAAAAAGATGTAGCATGTGAAATGGATGAGAGCACACATGTGTTAACTGTGGTACAGGCACTGCTAGTGTTACACAGAAGTCTGTGGAGGTTTTAAATTGTCACTCGGAGAGATTGCATGACTGGGCACTGCTGGAACGGGGCATCGGGATATGGCAGATTAGAGGAAAGGAAAGCGTCCCATTGTTTCTTTGGCACCTGGAGTACTTAGGAGAAGGCACTGGGATATGGCCATTTGTTGGAACGGGGGTGGAAGCACTTGGATTTGGTGGCATTAATTATTGAGGGACTGGGAACGGAAACAGCGTCTAAGTGGAGCACGTGCATCTGGTCGACGCTAAATGGTTATGGCGAGCGTGGGAATAGTGAAATTTAAAAGCACATGGTACAAATGGGGGCAGGTATTACAAATGAGCAAGGAGTGAGCGCACACCTGTGCAACTGCCACGGCTGGAAGTACACGAGCCGCACATACCATGTTTTGGAAGGCAAGTTTGATATAAATAGATGGCTTACTTTTTATACCTCCTCACTCTAGGAACAAAATCTCAATGGGATTCGCGCCGGCACTCGGGACACTGTCCTGGCCGTGAAAGGCTGGACAATGTAGGGGCCACATTGGGTAAAATTGGGACATCTCAGCAGATTTACAGGAAATATATAGGACATGGCCAGGCACTAGAGGGATCACGCGGGAAAATTGCGGCACTACGGCCCCCGCCGCAGGTGGGCGAGTCCCGGTTCCACACGGATCGCTGGGTGCCCCCCACGCTGGAGGAGCTCTACTARCTGCGGCCCCCGGCCGAGCTGGAGCGAGAGAAGTTCGGGCTGCAGAACTACGTCTGACACCCCAGACCCCAGCCTGCCTCTCCCGGCCCCTTCCGGAACCTTCCCCCCTTTCCCTGTCCCTCTCCAGGCTGATTCCCCCAGCCCGAGCTTCTTCTGACGCCTGTTCATTAATAATTAGTAAATAAATAACGAATAAATAAATAAGTAAATCCTTAGGGAATTGGAACTGCCCCTGGGAATTGAGATCTACCTTTGGGATTGGGGATCTTCTTTTGGGATTGGGGATCCTCCTTTGGGATTGGGATCTCCTCCTTTGAAACCGGGGATCCCCCTCCGGGATTGCTGTCCCCCTTTGGGCTTGGGAGCCCCGTGGCTCCCGCACTCCTCTCTCTTTCTCTCTCTCTCTCTCTCTCTCTCTCTGGAGTTCGGCAGCTCCCGGGGGATTTCCCGGGAATTCGGGCTGGGAACTGGGATGGAAGGAGGGGCGCTGTCCTCGTCCCCTCCCCGCGTGTCCCCCGCTCCCGGGGCTGCGGATCCCGCTGGGAAAGCCCCGATCTGGGGGGGTTTAACCCCAAAATTCGGCCCAAAATTCCCGGGTGGGAACCACGGGCGGCGTTCCCGGGGCGGGGCCGGGGCCGGAGCGGGGCGGGGGCACCGGAGCCGCCTCCCCCCGGGCGGCACCGCCGAGCGCGCCCCGCTCCCACCGGAGCATCCTCGGCATTCCCGGGAGATCCGGTGGGACCGGAGCATCCTCGGCATTCCCGGGGGATCCCGTGGGACCGGAACATCCTCGGCATTCCCGGGAGAGCCGCTCCCGCCGGAGCATCCTCGGCATTCCCGGGAGATCCCGTGGGACCGGAGCATCCTCGGCACTCCCTGGGGATCCGGTGGGACCGGAGCATCCTCGGCATTCCCGGGAGATCCGGTGGGACCGGAGCATCCTCGGCATTCCCTGGGGATCCGGTGGGACCGGAGCGGTGCCCGCCGGGGTAGGGCGGCTCCGGTTGCCCCCGCCCCGCTCCCGCTCCGGCCCCGCCCCGGGAACGCCGCCCGTGGTTCCCACCGGGAAATTTCAAACGGGCCGAATTTTGGGTTAAACCCCCCCAGATCGGGGCTTTCCCAGCGGGATGCCAAGCCCCGGGAGCGGGGGACACGCGGGGAGGGGACGAGGACAGCGCCCCTCCTTCCATCCCAATTCCCAGCCCGAATTCCCGGGAAATTCCCCCGGGACTTGCCGAACTCCAGAGAGAGAGAGAGAGATAGAGAGACGGAAAGAGAGAGGAGTGCCCGGGAGCCACGGGGCTCCCAAGCCCAAAGGGGGACAGCAATCCCGGAAGGGGATCCCCGGTTTCAAAGGAGGAGATTCCCAATCCCAAAGGAGGATCCCCCAATCCCAAAAAGAAGATCCCCAATCCCAAAGGTAGATCTCAATTCCCAGGGGCAGTTCCAATTCCCTAAGGATTTTACTTATTTATTTATTCGTTAATTTAGTTTACTAATTATTAATGAACAGGCTTCAGAAAGAAGCTCAGGGCTGGGGGAATCAGCCTGGAGAGGACGGGGAAAGGGGGGAAAGTTCCGAAGGCCGGGGATGGCGGGCTGGGTCTGTGGTGTCTCAGAAACGTAGTTCTTGCAGCCCGAACTTCTCTCGCTCCAGCTCGGCCGGGGGCCGCAGATAGTAGGAGCTCCCTCCAGCGGGGGGGCAACCCAGCGATCCGTGGGAACCGGGGACTCGCCCACCTGCACAGGCCGGGAATGGCTGGGGATCACTGGAATGGGGCTGGGAAAGCCCCGGGAATGGGGCTGGGAATTGTCGGGAACTGGCGCTTGGGAATCACCGGCGGAATGGGCTGGGAATCCCCGGCGACATGGGCTGGGAATTGTCGGGAACTGCGGCTGGGAATCACCGGGAATGGGCTGGGGATTCACCGGGAATGGGCTGGGATCCCAGGAATGGGCTGGGAATTGTCAGGGAATTTGGGCTTGGGGATGTAGGGGAATTGGGCTGGGAATCGCTGGGAATCACGCGGAATTGGGCTGGGGAGTCACCGGAATGGGCTGGGATTCACCGGAATGGCTGGGAATTGGGCTGGGAATCACCGGAATTGGGCTTGGGAATTGTTGGGAATGGGCTGGGGAATTGAGCTAGGGAAATCCCGAGGATGGGCAGGGAAATCCCCGGGAATGGGCTGGAATCACTGGGAATTGGGCCGGGATTGTCGGGAATTGCGCCGGGAATCACCGGAATTGGACTGGAATTGTCAGGAATTGTGGCTGGGAATCACCGGGAATCACTGGGATTGGGCCTGGGAATCACCGGGAATTTGGGCTGGAATTGTGCCAGGGAATTGTCCAGAACTGTGATGGGGAATTGTCGGGGAATTGTGCTGTTAATCGCTGGGGAATTCCCGGGATTCTCCGCCCGTCGGGGCAGCGCCCCACCAGCGCAGAGGGACAGGGGACAACGAGGGACAGAGGGACACGGTCCGTGCCAGGAGTGAGCCCCGGTGCCAGGGGATTCCCAAACCCCTGGGGCAGGCGGCCAAATCCCAGGGGGATCCAAACCGTGGAGTTAAATCCCACAGGATCCCAATCCGTGGAGTTAAATTCCCACAGGATCCCAAATTCCGTTGGAGTTAAATCCCACAGGATCCCAAATCCATTGGGAGTTAAATCCCACGGGATCCAAACAAATCCCATGAGTTAAATCCCACGGGATCCCAAAATCCATCGGAGTTAAAATTCCATGGGATCCCAGAGCAGTCGCCCCACCCAGTCCTGCCCCTTCCCCCGGAATCCCGAACCTTCCAGCCACGGCACGTCCCGCATGATCTATGGCCTCCTCCTCCCAGGTATCTCCCGCAGCAACCGCAGAGTCCTGAGGGACACGGGCACGGGAAGGGACCCCGACCCCACACAGGGGCATTCCCAGCCTCAAATTCCCACATCCCAAAGGGGATCCGCATCCCAAAGGGAAGTTCCACAATCCCAACGGGGATCCCAGTCCCATGTAAAGCGGGACACCAGTCCCAAAGGAAGTCCCAATCCAACGCGGGGATCCAATTCCACAGAGTGGATCCCAATCCCATTAAAGGAGAGTTCCCAGTCCCAAAGGGAAGTGCCCAATCCCATCAAGGGGGACCCCAGTCCATAAATGGAAGGTTCCCAGTCCCATTCAAGGGGGGACACCAGTCCCAAGAGGGAATTCCCAATCCATAAAGGGGGATCCCATCCCAAAGGGAGTTCCCAGTCCCAATCAAGGGGGATCCAGCCCCGCACCTGCGGTCGGACTCCGCTGCATGAGCGGCACAGCACGCGATCCGCAGCCTCCAGCCTCCCGATCAGCAACCGCCTGCAGGACAGCAACGGTGAGAACGGGGGAGCCTGGGACACTGGAGTGGTGCAATCTCTCTCTTTTT